>CAEGAD010042334.1:0-14876 GCA_903067055.1 Poeciliopsis paucimaculata | reverse complement strand
ACTATTTTTTTTTTTCAATTCAATTTGTTTTTAAAATTTTTTTTAAAAAGTAAAAAAAAAAATTTTTTTTTTTCAAAAAAACAAAAATTTAAAAAAAAAAAAAAAAAAAAAAAAAAAAAAAAAAAAAAAAAAAAAGAATCTTTTGCTGGTTCTTATTATGTAAACTTTTGCCAATCATTTTTTTTTTTTTTTTTTTTTTTTTTATCATTTTGCTGCCATTTTTATTTTCCTCTGTGATTCAGGTGCTGGAGTTTATCATAAAAAAGGAATTTATGCATAAGCGTTAGTATTGCCTTAACACACCCATCACTTGCTCCTTTATCACTTGCAAATAACAGAGCATATTCCTAAAGTGAATTGAAACACAGTTAAGAATGTTTATTTTAAAATTAAAATAATGCATATTAGATTATAACTAATATTCACGGAGCACATTAGAGATGCTCAGCACATCTGAAAATTTTCTGTAAAACTTGGGGATTATTACCAATATTTAGCTCCGCATATCCTAATAATAACAAACACCAAATGGCTTAAATACATTGATACAAAATTATGTGTTTATGTCTTAGAAAGAGAACAAGAAAATTACATAATGACGATGCATGGGTATCAACTCTGGTATGAATAAGCGACCTGGAGCCTTTCCAGAGTCTGACATCAAAATTGAGATGTTTTACAATGTTCTTGAAACCAGTGGATGATCTCACGTTAGCTCGTCTATGCTGTTGGTGACGAAAATTGAGCTTCTGATATGTGTGATCGCTGGTTTAAAATATGTGTAGATAAAGGTACATCATGCAAATATCCATGGCAACAACATTAAAATTTTAATCTCTGGTGTTTAGAGTTGGGTGTTGATGATTTACATGCTCATATAAATCTGTTGTGGTGACTCATGAAACTTAATCTTTAAGACACCATTTGCTGTTTATACCCAGCAGATGTGTGCTCCAACATACACTTTACTGTCCTATATGTAAATAGCCTATATGTATTTATATTTACATTGTGGACTGCTATCATTTTTGGCTTCGGCCTTGGGGCCGTCTTTAAAGCACTTTGTCATGTTTTTAGTCTTCATGAATAATTAAAAATTTAAATTACATGCTGTGTACAAAATTCATAGGCTTGGAGGTGGGAGGGAAAAGATACATGAAAATTAATTTTCTTTTCTCTAAGAGTGTGACGGGAAATCAATTAATCTTGATGTATTATTTCATGCAGGGCAGGGTAGCAGCAGCAGAGAGAGTGGCTACAGCTGTTCTCATTGGAAAGGCCATATATTATAGTTGGCGGCTCTGACAGCTTCTGAAGGAAAAGGGTTGAAGGATATCAGGCAGGTGAAGCAGCTAAAGAAAAAATAAAATTTAGGAACACAAAACGTTTTACGTGGATTTGCAAGAGTGTACATCAGGAGTCATTTTAGAAATTTGATTTTTATTCACAAAAACGGCAAAGTCTTTTATCTGACACTGCTGAACGTCTTTCAAAACATCATGTTCATTTGATTACTCATTTGTTTGTGCAAATATAATTTGGGAGTCTCCTCTTGCCTGTTTTTGGATGGTGGAGAAAGGGGTAGGGGGAAAGAGGAATTGAGATTTACCACCCGTCAGATAAATGTGTCCAGGTAATATAACACCAGGGATAGAGTGACAGAGCTATTTACTGCTTGCTTTAAAGTTTTATAACTTGTCACAGTTTGCAGCTTGTTGTGCGTGGCTTCCCAATTTCTTAGCAGTGTCTGTAAATAGAAATGTGTTTTCAGAAATTATTATTCTTTGAAGGAGGAAAACAGACAAACTGGAAACCAGTTACAGGAAAGCTTCACTTTTAGAGGACTAATCCACTAGCTGATTGACTTTGAGATACCATTCCTCATGTTTCTTTTTCTGAAGAATACGGTCAGAAATATGTGACTTAAATGTAAAATTGAAATTAGTTTTCAAACTTTCTAAAAGTTTAGATTAATTGCAAAAGTATCTCTGTCAGTTTGGTGACATTAAATCATAGTTTTGTGGCAGCTTTTCTTCAAAGTGATGCCCAAAGTGTTTGAAGTCACTCATGTCACCTACTTACGGAAAGATGGATCACCAGCCTGCCAGCTGCATGGTGAGTGACAAGTGAAATGTGTCACTGAGCTTTTCTCCGACATGTTTGTCAGGGAAGTGTTGGGGCCACTGTAATGAGCAGCAAAAGAAACCAGGTGGTATGAATGTGGGAGTGAGCCTTTAGTACATCTCACCTTCTGCGAGGTTCCTTAGATATACTGAGTTTTATTTCACAGAGCTAATGTGAAACATTCAGGCCATCTAAACTGCAATGGAACATATGAATGGTACTTTTGGTGACATAAAAAAGACGTTTGTTATGTAGCTATTTAAAAACTATGTTCCATCTGCTGAGAAAAAAAATGATACCTGGCTAAGTTATGTCTGAGGAGAAAAGGTAAACAATGTGCAAGAAATGTGCTGTATAAATATTTTGAAGACTCTTTAGCCTGTCACTGCTTTTGCCATGCTCAGAATTTTCTTCTGCTAAACAGTGACACCCCTGGAAGATTTTTATATAAGTTGCCAGGCCAGTGAAAATGTTGGGGTGGCACAACAGAAAATTAAATAAAATAAAATAAATTTCATTATATACATATAATGGCTTGATCAATTAAGCTAGACCCCTTCTCCCAGATCTCACAAAATCTGCGTTGAAATGCTGATTGTAGTGCGGATGTTCTTAGCAAGAGGAACCCTTACATCATATTCTGCTCAAAGGCCCCATACCACCTTGGGCTGGCCCTGCCTGACGAGCTAAATCACCTGAACTATGCACTTCTATATTGGATATGAGGGAAAATGTGTCGATTTAATTTATGTGCTAAACTTCAGAGATGCGGCTGCGACAGGCTTCATGCCCTTCACTGTTGAATGCATCAATTATAAACTTGTCTTTTAGGGATGATTTTGCTTTGCTGGTGAAGTGCTCAGCGCTGCAAAGGCACATGCAGTCTGTGGTTACTGGTCTATGGAAAAATATATTTTTTTTTCAATAAAGTTACAAACAACACTTAACCTGACGGGGAGTAAAGCCCAGCAGCCCACCAGGCTTGTAAAACACTGGGGGAAGAAACTGGCATGATACATGCCAGGTTATTATTTGTAAGACAAAGCATTGTTTAAATATGATTAAACAAACCTAAAAAAAAAAAAAAAAAAAGTACAAGTGACAGACACAAAGCAGGCTCATTGTTTTTTCGTTAAAAGTTTGGCCTTGTTTCTGTTCTGCTCTGCCATAGATTTTATTATATTTATGAACAGATTTCACTGGTCAATCTGACTGGTAATCAACAACCAGTAAACATCTGTTGCTATCTATTAATAACCCAGCCTTACAGATTTACTGCTGGCTCGATGGCTGCTGAAAATGTATTTCTGCGACTGATGAGGAGCAGCTTGGAACAGGCGGCCGCTGCCATTTGTAAATGTGAGACAAATTAGAGAGCGGGAGACAACTAAATTAAAAAGCCAAATGACCGAGGCCAGATGGAGCGCAATATAACAAATGGAACAAGTTGTGAAGGTGCCAGTTGTACAGACGCTGAGGGACACTGAGTGGAGAACTGATTTGAGGGAGCCATTGGCTGAACAGATGAAAAGGTTATATTAACACTTACAGGAGGCAGAAAGTGGGCCTTAGTGCCCTCTGGCTTTATGTTACAGTTATTCACACATATGGATTCTGCTGACCACATCATCTTTTAAGTGGGTGAACATGAGAAATAAACACAGTTCCCCTGACATAAGGCATATTTTCATTACAAGCCTAGAATTCCTCTTTCATTGGCCATTTCTTATCAAACATTTATAGATTGTTGTCCATGACAAAATAAAAAAAAATATATATATACATATATATATATATATATATATATATATATATAGACTTCAGTTATTTTTTTCCCCTAGGGATGAGAAATATAATTTGTATTTAATGTCCAGAAAAAAACAACAAAAAACTAATATTTCTTAAGATTGTTCACTGATGATACATAACACCTACAGTTCTCTTGGTAAAGACACATGAGCACATTTGTTTTGTGTAAATGGGTATGGAACACTGGGGTGAGGAACACATTTGTTTGGGTTAAAGACTTCATGTTAATGAAATAGATCATGAACGTTGCCATTATGATAATGGATTACAGCGCTTTCCTTGTGGCGTAATATTTTATTTATGACCTCTTTGGATTACATGGGTGAAAAGGAGGGGAGAAAAATGTAGATAGTGTTTTGCACTGTTGCCCTTATCCAAACACGCAACAACCAGTATTTATTTAGCACATTTTTCCCCGTGGCAAGTGAAGATCAGGGAGTTTGAGTGGGAGATTAGCTTTGGGTTAATGAAGTCTGGAGTCTGGAGAGAGATGGTTATTGCTCTGTAATGTAGAGTCTTTTAATTTCCACTGTGGCAGACAGGTCTAATGTGTTATTTTACATTCTGTTTTAGATTGTACTGAGTGGTCAATGCGATTTGTCTTGTGCATTTAAAATGCTATTATTCAAATGTACTAAATGATACATTAAGCTGCACTCAGTGCTGTTTGACTTCTTGGTTACTTAATGATAAAATGTTTCTAACAAGAGACAGTGACACAGCAGTAACAGTCCTGAAAGTCTGTTGTAGTTAACATCTTCCTCTAGAAGTTCTTCAGCTGACACTTCAAAGGTCTTTAGAGTCTCCTTTCCCATCCAACAGGTTAGTAAAAACGTTGCCCAAAGTGCGTTGCCCCCTTGGTAATTGATGTGTCTCTAGGAAATGGCACCACTGTCAATGCCAGTTATATAACATTTGAGACATCTGCAATAAAGCTGTCTCGAACTGTGCATGCTGCGAGATACAGTTTGTTGTTAAAATTGCAAATGTCCAAAACTGTGATGTGGCCACCACCACTGTGTTTCACTGTGGATTTTGTGTGTGTGGCCATATCTCTGTAGGTTTGCCGTTGTACCATTCTCTTTCTGTTACTGGATGATTAACAAAAAAATGCTGAGATGTTGTTTTATAAGCTAAACTTTTTTTTGTAGTTTATTCACTTTCTCCTTAGTGTGCATTATGCTGTTTTTTTTTTTTTTTTTTACCAATGTTCTCTAACAAACCTCTGAGGCTTTTTAAAGAACAGCTGTGTTTAAGCAGACATTAAATTACAGACATACTGTTTACTAATTAAAGACTATTGACTTCTGAGGGAAACTAGTTGCACTAGATGGGGTTTAGAATACATGAATACATGTGCCGAATTGTTCTGATTTTTATTTTCAAAGGAAAACAATTTAGAACCCTATCAATAATTTTCCTTATACAATCAAGCTCTACTTTATGTTGTGCTATCACATAAAGTTCCTCCAGTTACATTAACATTTTTGCACGCACTTGTGAGCTGCCGTAACATACTCCCATTTGTTTGTGCAATATCTGCCTTTTATCAGCTGCCTTGAGGTAGCATTATGGGAATCTCTGTTTTCATCACTCACTTAAAATCCTCTTTTTTCCTCTCTCTCTGCGTGAGATATCCTCCTATGTAGTTACTTACAGTCATTCTCATCTTACCTCTTGCTTCTGATAAAGGAGGACCTGACAGGGGCCATTTGTTCTGGGGATTAGACAGTGGTGACACACACTAGATTATAAAACGAAGGGACGTGCAGAGGTCAGACAAACAATTTACCACTAAACTTGGGCAGTGATGCTTTCTGCTACCCATGTACTCGGTACCAGAAAGAAGGAAATCCACAGTTCTCAGGGGACAAGGGTAGGAACGATCACATGTTAAGGAGGTAGGGGGGGGACAGAGGAGCACAAAGGAACAGTGAGAACCCCCCCCAAACCCCCACTGGCTGACGGCACTCAGGTTTGCATTTTTTCCCTCCAGTCTCTCTGGGTTAATTCGCTGGATGAAAAGCTGCTCTGTGTGATGTGTCATATATCAAAGACAGGGCATCAGTAATCTTTGCTCAAGGGCACAGATAACAGACAGATAGACATGTGAATGAGATGGGGGAAAAAAGCAACTCATCCTTTCTGCTACCACTATGGAGGAGATAAAACAAGATTTATGACTCATCTCAGACCACATACCGGCTGTGTGGACCATTTTTCTCATGCCCCAAAAATTGGTGCTGGAAAGCAATTCGCCTGTCAGAGTGTCCATCAGGTGCTTCAGGAGAAAATTGGGTCCTTCAGGCTTTTTGCTCTGAAGTCAGCTATTTTCTTTATAGCAGTTTTGTTTTTAATGGTATCCATAAATATATGTAGGGTTATAAGTACCTTTATCACCCAAGAAGCTTTTGCACATGATGTGACCTGCTATGCTCCAGTGGTTGGTTTTGAACTGAAAGCTTCCCTTTGTGTGTACACATTGATTCAAAGAGCCACAAGACATAGTTGTGACTCTGTAGATGGACAATGATGAGATGATGTGACAGTTTCCTTGCCGATTGTGATTGACAGAAATTTACTTTGATAGACAAGCAGGCTAGTCACGGTCTAAGGGAAACTCATTTCAGACTAAGTGGAAAAAATAATAATAATAATGATAATAAATGTATCTTCTTTATTGGAGGCATCAACAGATGTAAGTCAGTAGAGCAGTTCGTCCAGTGTTGTCAAAAGAAGTATGGTCAAACATTCTTTGTCAACTAGTCACCATAACCGAACTGTTTGCTGTGGTTTTAAAGCAATGGAGTAATGTATACAACACCATTTCAAAATAAAAATTATTATTAATGGGCACTGCTATATAGAGTTCAGTTAATGCATATTACCATTAGTTAGCATTAAATAATTATTTTTTTCCCTTTATGTAAATACTGCATAACTTCTGTTTTTTGTTGGGGGTTTTTTGTGTGTCCATGCTTCTGTTCTTTTGTATTTATGAAGCATCGTCCCAGTCGCCTTTAATGAGAACTAGTTGTAAATTAAGCTTCCCCACGTTAAAGAGATTTGGTTTCAGTTCGCATTTCACCAACTAAAGATTCTGAACCTCATTTACTGCTAAGGTACATGAAGTACTTCACATTTACTGTATTTTACTTAAAGATTTTTTAGACTTAATTGACCTTTATTGAACAGTATTGTGACAGCAAAGAGGGGGGACAGAGGAGAAGACATGCAGCAAATGACCCGGGACTGGGAATCGAATCTAGGACAACCACATCGACGACTTTAGCCTCTGCACATGGTGCTCGCTTTCTGTCAACCATGCTACCAAGCTTCTCAATGAGGTTTTTTTCTTTTTCTTTTTTCAGAAAGTTTAAAAATTTATATCTAGGTCATGGTGTCATTCACCAGTGAGTGCATAGATCATGCCATCATGGATTTGCCAGGGTATTTAAATTTTTAATTCTCTCCTGTTCTCTTTTCTCTCATGAGCTGCAGTTCATTATGTTGTATTCCAAAAACAGCTGCTGGCATTTACATATTTTGATGATGTGATCATCAGAAAACAAATAAGTTAAAAATTATGACTGAAAACACTCTGGTTTGTAATTGCAGCAACTTTTAAAGCTACGAGATTGCTGTTGCACTTTCAAAAAGTCCTGATTCCGTTTAACCATGTCAATTGATCCAAAACGATGTTGTTTTGGCTATCCTCATATTTTTGATGGTCTGAAAGTAAAGGTAGAACTGAAAGACTGTCTTAAGCTCCATTAAATT
Source organism: Poeciliopsis paucimaculata (assembly GCA_903067055.1). NCBI lineage: Eukaryota > Metazoa > Chordata > Actinopteri > Cyprinodontiformes > Poeciliidae > Poeciliopsis > Poeciliopsis paucimaculata. Next base: position 7,163 of record CAEGAD010042334.1, on the reverse strand, counting down.
TAATGTCATTAAAGATGTCAGTTTTGAATTCAGTAATTACTACAAAATCATTTTTATATTAAGTCAATTCCAAGATGTTAAAGCTGTGGCGTCTCCATTTTTCTTAAATGTTTCAACTTCAAACTTTCATAATTAATTTAACATTTCAGTTAAATTTCATTTCACCCTAACCCTTCAGCCAGTTATGCAGTGTTAACAACTAAAATGTTTATTTTTGTTTATTTGTAACGTCGCAAATTAAGAAGTGAAATTTAGGATGTTGTGATGTTTGAAAGACATTTTGTACTATTTGTATAATTTTGTACTTACTGAATGTAAGAAGCCTTCCAACATTTGTCGGGTGTAATTTTTCCACTGTCAGCTGTGAATAAACGTAAACTAAAAAAAAAAATTGAAACAAAAAAAGAACTGCTAATATCTGTTAGAATCTCTGACAATAACTACATGGCTTGTGAAAATATTCCATGCATTCAAGTAACATATTTAAACCACAGCTCTTTGTGATAAATGAGATACATCTTTAGTTTTCTTAAAATTATAAAGAAATAACCCGCCTTCTAATTTCCTAAAAGCTAACTTTAAATGGATTTAAGACTGCAGGAAGTGAAGGAATGTTTTTTTTTTTTTACTTGGTTGTTAAACCTACATTATGGAAAATAACATAATTTCAGCACCAGAAACTATATAAAAAAGGATTTCTTCACTATTCATTTTAAACTACTTTCAAAACAGATTTAAGTGCACCTGTTCTCAGTAAGTATATATAATAAATTGGCTAGTTCAATTTTCAACCAACATATAAATCGCAAAATGAATTTCTCAGAAGTGGTGGCATAATTTGATATAAAAATGACAAACATATTTCTTTTCATTTCAGAACAACTAAACAAAGGATTATTACAAGCTTTTCCAACAATTTCTGAGTTGAGAATACCTCAACAAGTGTAAGGAGGTAAAGAGAGTTTTCTCTTGGATACACAGGTTTAGTTTAAAAAAACAATTGGTTTAGAGCCAATAAACATGTGTTATTCCTTAACTGTGGAAAAATTATACAAAAGTCTGGCAATGTATTAAGCTGCAGAAAAAAATCGTATATTTTTAAGCTAATTTTCGAATCACTGTGAATTTGCTCACAGTGTAGTTTTAGCTGAATTAATTTTGATGTTTTCACCACAGCAGTTCTAAGTCCATTTAATTGGTGGTGAATGTAACTGCTACATTTGGAAAATCTGTTCAATAGGCTTTTTCAAGTGCTTCCTGAGTGCCAGGAATTGGGAATGAGAGCAGCCCTGCTGTGCATAAAGTGTTGATAGCACAGGGAGCTGCGTGAGTCTCTCTGTTATGTATCAGGTTGCACATGGGAAACATTTGAAGGCTCTGCTGGGCTTTCAGAGAGCTGGGTTTTCCAGGGGACTGAAGGATCAGCTTAGAGCTGCAACAGCAACAGGCTTGTTGACTTTGATATCCTATCTAATGCCAGCACTTCCACAAGTTTACACCCCTGCAAACAGGCCTGACATTAAAATATCCTCATTTGTGTGAGCGAAGGGATTTGGACCACCACGGGGGGGTTGAGGGTTTGTGTTTCTGCCTGTCATGGATGAGCGAGGGTTTCCACAATGTGGACTATGTTCCTTTTGCACTAGCGCAAACTGTGAGAATGAGAAACAGGCCACAGAGAGGGGATGGCATAAATATCTGCCCAGCACAGCAGGCAGATGTTGTATGTGGGTCATTTTGAGTTGCAGCAAGGGTAAGAGGACAAGCTGATGTAAAACATGCCCTTGTTTTGCGGGTTGTCATATTTACCTTGTCTCCTGTTGCTCCTTGAGCTCTATCCAACCTCCTGTTTCTGCCTAAACAATTTCACAACTGTGACATCTGCTCCTACATAAAGTATAACATCATATCTGAAACTGAAAACACGTCCTGTGCACTGAAAAGATGAACAATTGGCCCGAGTGTCTGTCACTGCAAAAACATTACCTTAGAAATCAAAAGTTGGTGGAGCTCATTGTGTGCTGGAGGATGACCCCTGTTAATCTTTCACCACAGTAAACTCTGACACCTGTCAAACGCTAAGTTTAGCTTCATTTAGAAGTTAAAGTGGAAACGGATAAGTGATTTTTTATTTTTTTTACATGCATTTTTTTTTTTTTTAGCTTGCTAAGAGAACATTTCAAGTTTAAAAAGTGACAAAGGCATGAAATATGACCTATTTAAATTTCCCCTTTTATTCTAATAGCTTCTAATCAATCTAGCTCTACATTAAAGTACGGCTGTCAAAGTCCACAACCCAAATGTATTAGTTTCACCGCAAAGCCAAATTAGCTTTAATGTGGCTTCCTTAGGTCACATCTAAAAAAGATGGGCTGCAGGACAAACATTTGGAAGCAACTTCATGTTTCTGTCCACAAGTCCTCACTAAAACTGTATAATTTCTATTGCTCTATGCTTTGGGCATGTTTAAGACCTATGCAGTTAATCAAATTTCTACTCAAATATTAACTAAACATTAACTAAAACTATGTCAATTAGTGTTAATTTATTATTTATTCACACAACAGTAGAACTTTGGATGTAAAATTCATCGAGATGTGGAAATCACATAAAATGTGTTGGATTATGCTACTACTTCCTGACTGTCTGATCTGACCCTCTGACATCAGTTATTTTAGTTGTACTCTAAGACAAGGCAATGGCCCTTTCTGAGGGTGACAGACTCAAGAATAACATGCATTTTTTTCCCTTTTTAGTGGCGAGATTCTTTTCTTTTTTGTTCATATTTTCTTTTCTAGTTATGTTTTTATGTATTTATTTTTTTGCATTTGATTTTGTTATCATACCTTAACTGTATTACATGTATTAGACAAGTAAAAACAAAAAAGTGTTAACATTGTTATAAATCTGTACAAGGAAGACATAATACTCAAATTATTCCAGACATAGGTGAACTATTATTTGCCCTATACTTTAGTTTTTGTAAAAATCCGAGCTTCAGGACGTAGGGTTTTGCCCTGTCTGGAGACTTTAACCTTAAGATTACATCTGCAGAAGGGTTGAAAATGTTCGGAGATGGAAAAGTAATTGCAAAGTTAAGGTTTGTAATTTTGTGGTATTAAATTGCCTGTCAGAGCTAAATGAAGTAGGGGTTCTGCAGTGCCTAAAAGTCATGTGTGGAGAGTGGTGTAGCTTTATGCAAGGACGGTAGTATTTTCCTCCACCACATCATTTTATCACTGAGCTAAGTTCATGGTGTTGTTTTAAGAGATTTAAGTCTCATTACCCCAACCTAGGCCCTTTGTGATTTATACCATTATTACGCCACTCTCTCTCACAATAGAAATGATGCATGAACCACATTTGTACTGTAAGACAAATGTTTCTCCGAGGCAAAGAGAGACACTGTAGCTAGTTAAAGGGACCCTCATTAAGCTCTCGTTATTGGATAAGTGGCTCTCATTTTCACTGTGAGATTCCAGGCCTGACTAACTGGTCTTTATACCTCTCGGAAGATTACAGTGTTGCATTACTGCAGTGTTAATTTGTCATTTGTGATGTGACGAGCAGTTGCACATTTTTCTGCGTCGGGATCCGTGTCATTGACCTTCAGTTTCTGCTGAGCCGAACACCTGCTAACCTCAGCCCTAAATTTGTCAGGTGCAGACTTAAATATGGGCTTTAAGAGCTGCTCCTTCTTAGCCATGGTAGTAATAGACTTTGTCTTGTTCATTTTCTCCATGCATCATATTTTCCTCTTTTGTATTTTAGACCAAAACACAGTCCTAAATACATGCTAATGTAGAAAACTGAAGTAGGACTTACCTGTTCCTTTAGTTTTTTTGGGGGTTTTTTCATTTAAGCTTGGATTTTAAACCCATTTTTCTTTGTTCTTGTTTATCTCTGTAAGACATACAGCAATAGTATGATGATCTAAATACAGATTGTTCTTTTTTTCCCCCAGTGTTAAGTGTTTTAATAATTGCCAACGTTTTAGGAGGAACAGTTTGCATGGCTGTTTTTTCTCTTCATTTCCTGTGTTAACCAAAACCTCTGCCTCATGAAAACACCCTTTGGAAGATTGCGTATTTTTGCATCGGTAAATCTAGAGTTTTTGTCAACAACAGATGGCATTTTCAGCTTCATTGTGCATGTCTTGTGAAAGGGTGCCTCAGTACTGCCTCTTTTTAAGACGTTCTAAATGCCTTTTAAGCGATTTGGTATAATGAAGGGCAGACAATGTGGCTTTTCTTTTTTTGTTTTTGTTTTTTATATTTTGTTTTGTTTTAGCCAATGAGTCATTTGGCTCAGAAAGTGTCTTACACAACAGGCCATACAAGGTTTTACTGCTTTTGCTTTTAAAATAGATCTCTTCATTCTCATCTTTACTCCTACTTTTGTCATCTTTAAGCTGCTAAAGATATGAATATGTTAATAGCATGTTTGTATAGCCATTGCTCTTCACATAAAGAACAGTAGATTATAAAACAATTAATATATTATAATGAGAACTACAGGTTATTCTGATTTGGAGAAACGGCAATGGAAAAAGCCAAAATTCAAGTTTCAACAACGTAATGCATACCTCATGCAAAGGACTTTTCATGTAAATTTATTTTCCTCAAATTTGCAGATGCAGTTTATGCATACAGAAGTTGATGTTTTCTATTTCTTCTCTTAATAAGCTTTAGATTGGCTAGGAATACAGTCTTGAAATATTGGTTTATATGTATCAATTTCATGACGAACTATTCCTGAAAATCAGTCTATTATATTGTATTTTTTTGGTAATTTCATTCATTTTCCCAGATGCAATTAGTGCCTACAGGAGCAGAATTAGCCACGGCAGCTCACAAAAACAATGACTGACTCTTTGTGGAGTAACATGTGAACCTGCCAGTGGCCTGAACCTGCCAGGGTCCACAGCAGGTGCCAGGACCCAACACCTCCTTTAGGCATTAGTAGAAAAGTGGTGGGTGGTGATACTGATGGTAGAGTCTCTTGGGCTTTATGTTCAAGGAACAGAAACATGATGCTGGAAGCCCCTGCCTTTTCCCACAGTGGCCCTGAACCACCACTCTGTGGCTCCACTGGCTAAGTAACGGCTCACTTGACTGTGGTTACAGAAAGCTCTTTGTTGGGAAGGACAGAACTCAAGGGGAAGTGGTGTAATCCTTGCTCTGTCCTGGATCAGTCAGTTTGTATTTCACAGAGGACCCCCACATCCCCAAGTATGGCTGGCACAGCCGAGAGCCTCTGGTCACAGTTTTCTAGGAAACGTTTCAAAAAGTAAACATGCCAGTATCCCTTTTATTTCATGACAAAGAAAGTGTTAATTTTCTGATTATGTATATATTTATTTAGGTGTTATGTTATGAGCTGTTTTTTTCTATGTTCTTGTACAAAAATAAACAAAAGAAGCGAGAAAATTATTTGCTGTCATTATTTGACTGTCAGTTCCTTAGCAATTGCTGTACCTATCCACCAGGTGAAAAATCAATTAAAGTATAAACGGAAAATGTTTAGCAATGACCTCGTAAACAAGGTTTTATTTTCAGATTTTACATATCTTCTCCTTTTACAGAGAAAATAGTAGTCATCTATGAATTTTCAAAATCTCAATCTTGCGATAAGTGTAACTCTAAAGTAGCCTAAAAGCATCAAGGTTTGTATTCATATTAGAAATCTTCAGATTGTTCAATTCATTTGCAAAGTCTTTAAGAAGAAAGTCCAAGTCAAGTCTCAAAAAACTGAAAATGATGTCTTTGAAATTATGCTAGTTTACCAGCAGGACAACAAGATGTTAGATGCATGTGAAGTTTGATTTGAAAAGACCAGTGAAAACGATTTAGTGAGTAAAAAAGGAATGTTTGTCTTTCTGACTGAAGTGCAACTTGAGTCTACTACAAAGTCTCTATTTATATTTTTCTCTCTTTATGACACTTTTTGTGCAGTACTCATGGTTAAAAGAAATACATTAACTCGGAGTGTATCAAAAATGTTATTTTTTTATGTTTTGCCTTCATCATTACTCTCAATAATGATGAACATGTAGTCTTATGTTAATTTTTCAGGTCAATTTAGTAAAAAAACCCAAAAAACACACATATTAACCACATTCAGTTGAAAATGCAAGAATCTGCAACATTCTTTCAAGTGTTCTTTAACAAGTATAAGACAAAATATGTACTTCTGTTTTCCTTTGATCTTTTAAAATATTTCAGTCTCTCTATTAAGTTTCAGGAAATTCATCTGCTCAAAACTGTTATGTTTTATTGCAACAGCAAGTAGTGCAGGGAGGCTTTAAACTCATGTATCATAAGAATAACATTGAATGAAAGACAATGTTATTCGTCTTTCATTCAGTTAGACAGATGCTAGTCCACACAAATGTCACTGAAATAAATTGATCTAATGATAGGCATATGCAGTTTGTCTCTCTGAAGTCAGAGGTGAAAATCTTCCCCGGCAAACTCTCGGTTGGCATGTAATGTGATCTCTGTTCAGGCTTTCTTTTAACATAGAAGCATAAGAATATAGAAGATATTTGCAGCTATTTTAGGAAACAGGAAGAAAAAAGACTGAAAGCTGTTGAGGTGACGGTTCATTGTTCACCTATGTTATGGAGAGCAGATAATTGCAAAATGGCCAGAAGGCTTTGATTGGTTGGCAAGTTAGTGATCGGAGCAGTGAGATATTTAGTTTTGTGTGGACAGCAGGAACTTTGTAACATGGTAGAAATAAGTAGGTGGGTGTTTTACTTTTTTTTTTTTAAACGTTTTACCATCCTTGTCTTTCAAACTTCTTGCATAGGTTACAATGTCATGCAGAACCAATTCCAAGTTTTCCAATGATATTTCTAGTTTTTATGAATCTTCAAAATGCGAGTATGTATATGACCACAATCCTGCACTGTCAGACAAGCCTATCTGTTCTCACATATTGTTTTTTTTTTTTTTTTTTGTATATATATATTTATTCAGAATGTACAACCAAACAAAATCTACATCCAGTGTACAAAATATATATATATTTTTTTCGTCCCCTTCAAAAACAATACCTGCCCACCCCACCCACTCTCTCCACGTAGTTACACATATAGTAATATTGCATTTAGCACTACTTATATTTTTGAAAGGCCAGAGTTAAGAAGAAAGGATACC
>CAEGAD010042327.1:0-17494 GCA_903067055.1 Poeciliopsis paucimaculata | reverse complement strand
TTAAAACATGAAATATGAGGCCCGATTCAAAAAAGTGGCCACCCATTCCCCCGCCCGGGGTCACCCGGCTCCTATTGGTTTGTTGCTTTTTTTGGCCTTAAAAAAAAAAAAAAAAAAAAAAAAAAAAAATCAAAGAGGACTAAAATGAATGCACAACAATTAAACTGTGTAAACGTGCAGGAGGGGGACAGAAAAAGTGCAGAGTCACACGCGGGGAGAAAAAAGTAGGTGTTTCTGTTCCACTTCATGTTGTCACAAGAAGAACTGGTCTAGAGCAGGGAAATCAGGGAGGGGAAGGCCAGTCTATTCTTAAATACACAGCATCGGGAAAATTCGATTAGGAGTCTGAGGGGGCCAGGCCTGATCTAATAAAGATGGCCCATGTGGTGAAAGCCTTCCTTTCGCCTGGGATGGCACGCCCAGCCGCAGTTTGCCACGGGCCCCCCTGCAGCACTGGCAGACCGAAAGACACTACGGCTGCTGTGGTGGACAACGCGTTGATGAATATTTGGTTTAGAGTCACTGAACTGATTGTTTTGTTTTCCATCTTTTGGTCTAAAGACACCGCGGTTCGTGTCTTTTCTTCTGAGTTAGCATTTGGCTTGAAAATGTAGAGTAATAATAACTTTTCTTTTCCCTCCAAAAATCCTTCAAGATCATTAATTCATTACTTTTCATCATCTGCATCCTTTGATTGAGTCGAGTCTTCCTTCGCTTCCTGCAGGCTACTGTTTGCCTGGGATGATGAACCGAACCATCTCCTCAGACCGAGAGTCCGTTTGACTCTTGTTGGACATCGGCTTGTCCACCCCAGCCAAACCCGCTCGGATTACAAATGAGAGGATTTAATGGTGTCGTCTGCGGCCGTACTCCTCTAATTAAAATCCCAGTGGCTGGAAACATTGCAACGCCGCATTGTCTTGGTTGAGGGTCACCCGCTTTTGGCCTACGAGAGGAAACCTGGAGTGGAAAGGTTAATAGCAAAGACCTGTGCGGTACAAGCACATGTGTAATTATAAGAACTATGGCTGTGAGAGAAGCTATAATACCTGCAGACTGTGGGATTTCTGCACCCCTCGCTAGAATGGATCTTATAAAGTTTGAGATGAGCTGACAATAGGATGGGACTCCTCGACAAACACACACTCTGGTTGCAGCACTGCTTCGTAATAAATCAAACATCTTTCAGTTCTGCATTATAAACTTCCTCATTTCTTTCACTAAGTTGGGTAAATGTTTTGATAATCGCCCAAAAACACATTACAGATTCACCTTCTGACTTTGACGCAGATAGAAATCTATGTAGCATCCACAAATCTCTTAAAGTCACTCATATCGTTCCTTTCAAGCCGTGACTAAAATCTACAGTATATTATCTTGATCATCTCCCTTTGGAGACATCCTATACCCTATATTGTGTGTTCTTCATTTCATGAAATATAAGTGAAGCTGATAATTGGTAGATTGAAAAATTTCTATTTTGGAAATTTGCAACATTACTGAACCCACATTTTCCTTAATAATCTCTTTCTTTGACCATGATTATAACATCCCTCAACTTTGTGAGTTTTAGCATCTCTATCATCAACAAGTGAGTTGGAATCTCTCCAAGTCTATGCAAATACTCTGCACTGACAAAAAATCACTCACCTCAGCATGACGATTGCTTAAAGTCACAACAGAGCATGGGACCCACCTTTGTTCTCTGAGTAATTTAGCTAACATTTGATTGACCCATTTGGTGCATTCATAGAATAAAAAAGGACCAATAAGGACCCAAGAAGATCAAAAAACCAACGAATCTGACCCGATTGATGTGGTTTGATTTTTATTTGATCCCAGCTTAAGCTAGCCTCAGCGTACCTTCAAACACTAGTAGCAACAATTTGTTGAGCTTGTAGATCCAAAAGCACATCCAAGTGTCGCCACGTTGTGGGTTCTTCAAGCTGCTGGAAAACCTGCCTCAGTGCTTCTGTTTTTTACACTGACTCCACAGTGTTGTGTTACGCGCTTCTGACAAGTACAAGAGAAAAAAAAAACTATTTCCAACACAATGTATTTCATTTATTGATCATGGCTTTTAAAACACCTAAATTACTATTAAATCACATGGCCACAATTGGATATGTTTTAATCAAAGTCATGTTTTGGGCCGACCACTGATGTTAAAATGGCTTTAAATGATTGCAAACAGCAACATTTCTGGAATGCAAATGTGAAACACGCAAAACAAAGAGGAAATAATGATTTCATTGATCCGCTGAAGTTCACAAGGGACCAGAGAGAACTGCTCACACTCACAAGCTATTTCGACACATTAGTGTTGCAGTGTTAGCCCACACATTTTCTTAGCACTGATGTGAAGCAATTAAAAAAAAAAAAAAAAAAGATTTAAAAAAGTCAGTTTAGGATTGGAAGCATACACTTAACTCAGAAATCAGTTTAGGACCAACTGGCTACTGATAAATACAAACAGACGGCGTCACATGTGGATTCAATAATCATAGAAACATAACTTTTCAGGCCTTTTGTCACTTTCCTGGTCATCAACAGGCTCTATCAAACACTCCTCCAATTTCTTTTTTCTTAGTCCGAAGACACATGGACTTAATTTATAAAGCACCAACAAAACAGCAGCTCTTAAAACAAAAACCCTTATGCTGCAAGATCCTGTAAAAATGTTACATTTATAATAATATTCTCCAGTTACTGCCACGGTGCTGGTGTTTTGAAGAACACATTGGCAGCTGCTTGGTTAGTTTCACCTCTGATGTGCAGGTAAATGGGTTTCTTTCTAGAAACTCTAAGAAAAAAAAAAGAAAACTGGGAACACTGTCCTGTACGGGACGTTTAAAAAATATTCTTGTCTAAATCTGGTTAGCTGTAGCTGGTTGGAAAATGGAGAAATTGAGATGGTGATACTTTTTGCACTCTCTAGTCCCAAACAAAGGCCCAATACAAAACAGACGCACACACTTCAAATACATGACAGGGTATTTTTCACAAATCGAATGTCATTTCCTCAAGGTCAGGCCTGCATTGCCCAAGTTTTATCGTTTTACATCTCAACAGAAATATATGAACAGTGTAAAAGATGGATCATTACTAAATATTCTTCACAAAACTGAAGATGGAGAATATTTACTACTGGGGTAAGTGTTTTATAGTCTCTTTTGAAGTTTTTTTCTCCACTCTATTATACTTTTCTTTCTTTGCAGCTTTTAAGTAACCGATGAGAGAGCTATATATTACTTTGAACGAGAGAGTAAGAATAAAATAAACGTTTAACATTTCTCTGAAACATTTTTTTGTGTGTGTGTGTTCTTGGCAGGAAACACAATCCTTCCCAACAAGGAGGTCAAGTAAAGTGTAACTTTGGCTGACCTCCAGTAAAATCTATTATGCACTGCTTGCGGGACAAAATAAATCCCTCTTGCCTCTGCAGATGATTCAGAGCTGACAAAAGATGAGTGTTTTTCCATTCGCCACCATTATGAGACTCATGGAGGTTTGTAGAAAAACTGCATGGGAGGGGAGAGGAAAGCAAACTGCAGAGTGGGAGGCGGGTTGGAGCCCAGGCTGACATGAGACGATACATGCATGATAAAAATGAGAAAGGTCAGCAAGAAAGACGAGATGAAGAGGAGGAGTTGTCTTCCTCTTTGTTCAAAAGCTGTAGACCCAAAGTGATGATCAGAATATTTTAAACATAATTTATATATATATATATACACACACACATATATATATATACATATAACGAGACTCAAAGAGGGACGTATAGGGAAGATGAAACCCATGTAAAGGTTTAACATTTTCAGACTGTGCTACTATTACCAAAAGAGAAGGGAAAAAGGGAAAAGTAATGTGATCTATACCAATATGCATACAGGGGTCCGAGCTGCCAAGGAGCTTCCAACATCTGGGCCAAACGAACCGGCTCTCTTGGAAAATCGCCTGGTCCAAAAACCGAACAGTGTGGTTGTAAGGCCTTTACATCACCACGTCTGACACCAACCAGACCGGCTCCGTAACACGTATGGACGCTCTCCTAATTCACTGCAGAGAACTGTACTAAAAAGCAAAATCAGCTGAGAATGCTGACACGGCGAGTTTCTTTGAGAATGACCAAATCACAGTGGAAACATGGACTGAACTTATAACAGCATCTGGAGCAGTTTCTGAGTTGTAGCTTAGCTTACTTTTTACTTTTCTAGAGGCTGAATGACTAAAATGACATGCAAAGTCAGTATTTCATGCTAAATTCTCTTCAAATCTGGCATTTATATGAATGCCAGAAGACAAATATTGACTTATTTGTACCGTATTTTCCGGATAGTAGAGTGCACCTCACTATAAGCCACACCCACATTTATTTTACATCTGAAAACGTACATACATAACCGGGCTATAAGCTGTTGGTATCTCCACTGCACTCGGTTTTTGCACATTTTTAATAAACCTGCTATTAAGGACGCAGCCCTGCGTCTCCAATGCAGAACCATGGATTCTGCAGCGTAAGGCCAGTATCAACAGCTCACTGTTGATACTGAGCTGTGTAGTTTCCCCACTAGGGAATGCACACACCTCCACTTGCAGAAGAGCCTGTGACACTCTGGGGACCAGTAACACTCATAAATGTAGAAAAGTACATAGTAGTAGCACAAAAGCAGTTTAATGCCCCCCATCTGAAAATATAATGCTCCTCTTTAGTAGGAGAGATGCTCCTTCCAAGTCTAATAAAGTTTAGCAAATCTCCAGATTTCCCCTCTGACAACACCCCGGTCGTTCATTCCTCCGCGCACTTCGTCCATAAGGGAAGTTAAGTGCAACACCTGCCACCTCCTCTCCCGCGCCATCGTTCCTCCCGCTCTTGTCCTCCGTCACTCCCTCACCGATTCCGCCTCTCTTGCCGCACCTTGTCCCTGCGCTAATGAGCGGGGTAATTATGGACAGCCCAGGCCAAAGGGAGAGGAAGAGGGAGGAGACAAAACAGGAGGAGAAGAGGAGGAGGCCCTGCGAAGTTTAGCCTGGTTCTCCAGATAGCATTAGTCCTCTCCTTCCCTCTCTGACACATAGCCCTACGCTTAATTAAACATGCCTCAGAGGGATGCAGAGAGGGAAACGGAGAGAAAGTGAGTTCATGTTGGCAACGAGTTGGAGGAGAGAGAGGGAGAGGGAAAGGGAAAAGTCAGGGTGATGCAAATGCAGCGAGAGGGAGGGAGAGAGAGAGGCAGATAAGCTGGTGATGGAGTGTGGGAGGTGGGGACAGCGAGGGGAAAGGTGGGGAGATATGGATAGGGAAGGGTGGAGGGGCTGGTAAGTAGTGAGCCGGAGAAAGAGCGAGCGATGTTGATGGAGGGAGGAGCCGAGGTAAGCGAGCTGAGGAAGAGATGAGGACATCTTTGGTGGAAATGAAACGAGCAAGCAAGAGGTTGATGGAGACAAAAAGGATTTAAAGAGTGGTGAAAGGAGAAGGGAAGGGGATTACGATAATGTATGAAAATATATCCCCGCTGAGCACCAGCCCTGCAGCAGGGAGAATACTGGCAAGAAATTTTACAGCGTCACGTGAGGCTGGTCTGATGTCTCCGTTAACAGATCGGCATGATTAGTTTTAGGATTCCAAACGGCTGCAAACAATTAATGAAAAAATGTGTTTCGCAACATAACAACAGATTAATGTTTGGTTCAGGGAACCACTTCTTTTGGCTGGGAGCATCAGGAGCAAAGTTATATAGATATTCGAAGGTTGTGGTTAGAAAAAAAAAACAAAAAACAAAGTGAGTAAACAGAGCTAAACATGAAACTGTTTTCATTTAATCAATTTTGGTTTAATTGTGATGAGGTCTCTTGTCTTCATGGAGCATTTGCATCGAAGCTCTGGGTTCATTGTATCAAAAAGTGAAGAAATGGAGGGAAACAAAATGCACTCACTCACATCATTAACACGTTTTATGGCATTATGTGGTAGGAATGAAGAAAATATCCATCAGTTTTCAACATTTTTGAAAACTCACAGAGGTGATGATACTTTTCTCCAGCAGCCAAAGGCACAAGGGTGGGTAAACCCTGGACCGTTCACCAGCTCATTAAAGACACAAAAGCAGAATCATAATAACGCCCAGGGCAATTTGGAGAAACTATTGAACTTCATAGTCATGTTTTTGGACTGTAGAAAGAACCCAAAGTACCCAGAGAGACCCTAAATACGCACAGGGAGAACAAAGACGAAGAACAAATAAAAAACAGCCTAATGCCTCAGATTTAAGAAATGTGCTAAATCAAATGGAAAATGTTTACATGACCAGTGTCACATGAAGCTGAGCTGAACGTTTTTTTGACAAATTGGAAACTTTCCACGTCAATTCTGGAAATTACTGAGAAGCTATGTAACTTACTCTGACATTCAGCATAATTTAAATGCACTGAGTTATTCTCAAACATAAATATGAGCATTTTGTTTTGTACATTTGGACGTTTTGAAAGCATTTACAAAATGATACTTTGAAAACCATATTCAATATGGTTTGTGTACTTCAAAAATTCAAATGTGTGGCTACAAAAGTATCTCATAATTGAGCCTCTGTGAACCTTAATAGTAATAAAAAAAAAAAACTGTTTTTTTGCAAATGCAGTTGCAAAAAAACCCCCAAGTGATTCATAAGATATTATTATTTTCATGGATTCAAATGTAATTCTTTCAAAAATACTAAAGCGTTCTCTCTGCGCACCAACCGATAGAAGTCATGCCTAAAAAATTTAAAATAGTGATCATATTGGGTTTTGGCAACAAAAAGAAAATGAAAAATAAAAATAAATCTTAGCACATGAAAAGAATGAAAACATCCAGTGAACTCATGCAAATTGGTGGGCCCTATTGTTATGAATAATAAACCAGTCTAATAACGGGACAATTATGAATGTGTAATCGCATTAACGGGACACGGAGACTTGTTTAAACCTGACGACGGTGACATGCAATTAGAGAGCAACTGTTATCTCCAGGATCGCATCAATAATTTATCACCGCACGCATTTTGTGTGTTGCACGGAGATGACATCAATGATTAATAACTAGGTTTGCGTGTCTAGCCGTTCTTCAAACACAGACCCGGCATCCGAAGAACGGCTGACGAGAATTACAGGAGAGAAAATGTGGGTTTTGCACGAAAACTGTCAGGATGGGTAAACAATCCGAAAATCAGGCCGAAATGGGAGCGCCTGAGGAAACAAATAAACCGTCCTACATCTCAATTAACAATCATTTCAATCCCAGAGCACTGTGGAGTAAGGCTGCCTAGCAAAACCCAACACTGTTGATAACACAGGTCAAAAGAGGTAAAAAAAAAAAAAAAAAGCTGTTTTTTTCTCTCTGTCTCTCTCTTAAGACCCAGAGTAGAAAATGCAAAGCAACATTTATCTCCCCATAATAAATATAGTGCCAGTTCAGCTCACTCAGAGGGAAAACAAGAACTTCCACAGAAGTTTAATTAAAGCACAGGAGCACCGCCTGTCAGTCTCAACATCTGGGCTCCGGCGGGCGCCGGCAGACTTCTCTCAGCAGCTCGCCTCCACGGCGAAGCAGAAGCGGAGAAAATGAAAAGGAGCTCGCACTTCTGCGGCGTGGCACTGAAAAAACAAAAGGACGCGAAGGAGCGAAGGCAGCGGCGATGGAGGGAGACGGGCTGAAGTTATTCACCCGGCGCGCGACTTTGGAGTGCGGCGCGCTTAAACTTTAATGAATACAACCCTTAAGACATGATGTAATGAGATCAAGGGAAGAAAAATAACACACCAGGCCCAAAAGAGGGACGAAGAGAAGGTGGCGAAGGGGGGGAAGAGAGAGGATGAGAAAGAAAATAAATTCTCTGTCATTATTGTTGACTCAGCAATCACTGGGTAAACACACCACAATTAAACTGTGCCCGCTCTGTCCAGCATATGCACAAATCCAGCTATAACTCACTGCTAAATTACTATTGATTCACCACGGCTAGGTTCTGTGCACAGCTTGCAACAAAAGGAATTGTACATCAAAGTTCAGCCTGTGAGCTACGGACCATTTGGAGCGAATAAAACGTGAAAAAACCCAACGCGCCAGAAAACTCATACATCCATCTGGCAGATGTGAGCGATTATAGGGAATAAGATGAGGATATTCAATTAAAAAACATTTGCTCCTCTCCAGTCCCCTCCCCCTCCTCGTCATCAGTTCTGTTTTCCCATGGCAGACAGCCATGAAGAAATCACATCTGGGAGTGATCTATGCTATGTGTCTCTGCAGGCTGCAGCTTCAAAAACAGGAAGGTTTATGGGCCCTTGTTGTGGTGAGAAGCTGAGACGCTCAGACCTTTAAATAACACCTTTAATTGTGAGTTTGCAAAGGAGGACCTGTACAGTAGCCAATCCTGGGAGAGCATAGCTGCTTCCTGGTAAAGAGGTGTGTGTTAGGTTGAGGCACAAAACGCGGGCTTGGATCTGTGCAGCGAGCTCCAACAGCAGCGCTGCTATCTGCAGAGACGCCGACCGAAAATAATTTGCACACAGGGGCTTAGTAGAAAAGCTCTGAGTGGAATGATAGATGTACTTTCTCTCCAAGAAGACAAATAGGGGAAGAAAGCAGGTGAGGGATGCAGATCTTTCCTCGTTGGACTGGCAGCCATCTATTAGCCGCAGTCCTACGATGACTTATGATACTTTTCTGGATGCACGCCCAGAGTGAGATGCAGTTATGTGGAGGTAATGCCAAGTGCTAATGTACAGCAGCTCCACTGTCAACTCTTACTGAGTAACAGAAGCGCTTAGTTAATGGCAGGACGCTGTTTGTTTGAAAGAGGAAATACTGGCCTTTATGGTGTTACGGCTGTTAAACTCCCAATGAAATATTTTACATTGTTACAGTACAGATTATAAATAGAGAACAAATCACATTGATTTTGAACTAGTTACTTCAAAATCAAGAAATGCAGTGTTGGATATCTAGAATAAGGTGGTTTTTTGGAGAGCTTTGAATTTTACCAATGTTTTAGAGGCACTGACTTTGTTTCCTCTCATATTCTGATTGAGTATGAGGTGCCTGGAGGGCAAACCAGGGCACATTAAAAATTGAGATTCTCATGTTGAATTTGAAAGTTTCTAATTATTGGGATGATAAACTTCATTCTGGACAAAATAAACTCAAAAATACTTCGCAGATTTTACTTTCTAGTAGTTAAAGTAGTAAAATCTGTGAATGAGCAACTTTTGTGGGTTTGGCAGGTAAATTACAGCTACGATGAGCAAAAACAAGAAACAGGAGAGAAATGAATATGTGCAAAATCAGCAACGGGCACGTTGCAAATTCGATGAGGAGATAATTACTCCAGCTGTTAAACAAAAGGACCTATGTATTTCTCTTTCTTTCATAAATAAACATTAAATGAGCGAGAACCGGCAAATTTTCAAACATAATTTTTTTCTTCAAATATTAAGTTATTGAACCTTAAAGAAATAAAGATTCAGTTTTATCCACTGAGAACAGGCAGTAGTTTTAGTTCTCCATAATGTTCATGTCCGATGGCTTAAGCAGGTCGCAGTTGAAAACGAGGCACAGTGAGACTCACCCACATAAATAAAGATCGGAGGAGAACGAATTTAGGATGAACTTCCACAACATTGTCACTACTGCAATCGCAAAGGAAGGCATGGGGGTAAAACATGGTGGGGTTTTGTACTGAAATGAAATAAATTCATGCTCTGTCTGCCAGTAATTGTTTTGGTCTGGGGGAATGAAGTTTGCTTCTGATTTAAGTTATTAAAATAATGAACGTCTTGAATGTCAAAACAAAGAGAAGAATTGTGAATTGTTTGGTGTTGATTGCAGCTCAAAGCATCTTAACCGCATTTAATAATAACGCTGCACGCGTTCATGACACTCTGCAGGCCGAGGACAGTTGTCTCATTGTCTCTGCAGACGATGCTTTCAGGTGCCATCATAAAATCTGCCCTTGTAATTGCCTTACTGGTGTCAGTGGTTCATTTTGTGCGAGCTTGTTTGGGATTAAGGGAGCTGCTGTCAGTACCCACCCTGTTCCAGGAGGGTGGCTGCTGTAAAATGCAGTTCAAGAACACCAAACTATTGTCCTCTCATGGCCAAGGTTGTCCCTGAAATCAATAAGAAGATAAAAATAATCTTTGCGATTAGAATTTAAAAACATCCAGGGCCAGCAGTCCTGCAGTTTAGTTATTAGCGTGCAGAGAAATCTACTCTCAGAAGCCATTAAAGGAGAAAAATACACTAAGTAGCTTACCACTAAGTGCTCCTGTAAGAGCCATGTCACACTTCTAAGTCCTTTACTACCCATGAAGATGTGTTGCTGTTCTGTAAATGAATTATTGGTTGGGGCTGGATTCTGGCCAAAGACAACCTTGCTGTGGAACATGGTTGTTAATTAGGTCTAGATGTGCTTAAGGGATAACAAATGTGCACAGCCACCACATCTTTAACATCCAGCTGAGGCTACATTTCTGCCGCAGCACCTTCTTTCCTTTGATAACCTCACAGGCTCCAACCTCAGAGAAACAGCAGAAAAAAAAAAAGAAGAAATGCTCCGACCTGTGGCATCGAAAGCAGTTAATGCAAGCAACAGCTTAGCCATCCGTCACGCGTCGCTGTTATTTTGTTTGGCGGCCAGTGGAAAATTCATTTGTCTGTTTAATTTCACAGGTGCCCTCAACACACTGATCAACAACGGGCACCGGCGGTGAGCAGGCGGCACCATCTGTGCGCAGGGAGCGCCAAGGACCCTGAAGAATTTGCTCCATGCCACCAAACACTTCCAACTCCAGAACGCAGCCGGAGTCATGCGTCTCCGCTCGTCACTTGCTGGGCAAAGGCAAGACCGAACGAGTGGAAGAAGGCACATGTCTTCTCCTAACGATTAGCTCCTGCAAGTGGGTATCACTGAGTATAATCGCAGCCCAGTTGTTACTGCCGGTGCACGTCTGGGATGACAAAAAGGTTGCGATAGGAAAGAAAGAAAGGAGAATTGCTGGTATAGCAGAGAATCTGGGCGACTTGGACTTCTGTCCAAAACTGTTACAAGGTTG
Source organism: Poeciliopsis paucimaculata (assembly GCA_903067055.1). Taxonomy (NCBI): domain Eukaryota; kingdom Metazoa; phylum Chordata; class Actinopteri; order Cyprinodontiformes; family Poeciliidae; genus Poeciliopsis; species Poeciliopsis paucimaculata. The sequence continues at coordinate 6,403 of CAEGAD010042327.1, read as the reverse complement.
TCCCGTAAGGCCCATAATCCATCAAAGTGATTTTTCTTCTCTCTTTCTCTTCCACCTCCTCCTGTTCCACCCCCTGTCCTCTTTGCAACGTAATCATTTTCCTCTCTCGGGGTGTGACATTCATAAAGAATGCTTGTGCAGGTGCCGCCTCTTGCCAAAGTTCGGAATCAGCTTTAGAAGCGCACTCAGACTGTGAGATTGCCAGAGGTAAGTTTCTGTACAATGCTTCTTGGCAGACTTACTCCCAACTGTCCTCCTCGTCTCTCTCCCTCTCTCCTGCCTCTTCTTCTGTCCTCTTGGTTTTGGCGACGTGGAGCTTAAATAACGCTTATTTTGTATTAATGGTCCGAAAGAGTTCCAGGAAAATGTGCCCCTCTGTCCCGTCGTCAATATCAGACTAGATGAATCCAGGCTTTAATGTAAGTAATGCCTAATTCTGCCCTGTGTTTCCATTACAAAACTTTTTTGATATTCTGCTTATGTAAAAAAATAACAAAACAAACAAACAAACAAACAAAAACCACTGTCGCAATTGCGTTGTTCACATTAAATAAGAAGTGCAATTAAAATTAAACGTGAATAAGCTTGAACATGAGATACGTCACTAAAAATTATGGCGGAAACAGAAGTGAACACTTACATAAGATATATTCATGTATAATGCTCATCATCGGCTACCTGTAAATGTGGCGTTTTGGGGAAATTGTAGTCGAAGATTTAACCGATGAGCTATTTATTCAGCACTTGACAACTCAACGTCTGAGGAACTGAGCGATGCTGTGAGACCTGAGGAGGAGCCAGCATGTTGTCTGAGGAGGCCAGGTCCTGCAAATTATCACGTTGCTGCTGCTTACAAACTGGCATGAAGTGCTTCCTTTGCAACTCTGTGAAGTACAAAGACTTTGAAATGGCTGAACAACTCCTCATCCCAGCGCAAAATTTTTTATCAAAAAATGTTGTTTTTTTTAAATTGGCGAGTTTTTAAATTGAATTACAAAACACTGTTAGATGAAACGCAGCCAATCTCAATCTTGCAGCTGAAACTGAGATGCATCATTGTGACGTGTCAGCTGTGTAAGATTGTCCCATTTTGATGATCCTTTGGAAATTCAGGTCTTCTGCTGTTGCGGCCCGTCGGATCTGATGTGTTGTGCATTCAGAAGAGGCGTTGTGCGCACGTTTATTGACACGAGTTGATATTTGTGCTGTTTTCAGGCCAGTCTACACATTCTCCATTGGCCTCTAACACCAATAAGGCTTTTCAGTGAATACTTTCTCCTACCTGGCCTTTTTCTTTAAACCTGAAAGCTGTCTGTGTATTAAAGTCCCTGCAGATCATCAGTTTCTAAACAACCGAGTCTCTAAAAAAACATGCCATGTTCTCCTAAACACAATTTTTCCCTCATTGTGACGTTCAGTTTGTGATCCTCATCCCATTTGGCTTAAAAGGCTTTCTGCCTTGCGATTGGCTGATTTGCCTTTTTGTGCTAACAAGATATGGACCGATGACACCAATAAAACAGCCAGTGAGTGTAGATACCGTCAGTTCTTTTTGGTCATAATAAATCCAGCTTTCTGACACTCCTCAAAATCCGCAGGAAGTAGGACAGAGTCTGAAAACTCATCCTCACGTCTCGTGGCATTTTTCCATTAAGCAGTGATTCTGTAAATGGCAAATGGCATCCTTTGGGAAAACAAACAAGGGTTTGTTCTAGATTTCTTCAGGTAGAAGAGTCCTTTATTTGTTGACAAGAACGCAGATGTTCAGTCCCCGTAAACACCTTTGGTGTTCAGCAAAATATCCTTTATTCAAAGTTTCTGGGGAGCTTTGGTGGAAAGACTGTTTGCTTTTAGTTCCAACATTCGCACTAACAAGCTGTCTGACCGTGCAAACATGATAATCACACAAACCTCACGACTCAGCCTGACTGATGCTAAACCCCCCTCCTCTGCAGAGTCCTATTTCATTAATGACAGTGCAAATTTTCGGTCTATTGACGCGCAAGTGTGGCACGGCGCGATTCGCAGCACTTTGTCAAATATGTAGACAGCATTAAAACACACATCCGTGCTCAAAGAGAGCTATGGGAGGAGGAGAGGAAAACAAACATCATCTGACAAGTTTGTGGCACATTTGGTTCAGACAGTGTGATTCCCTCTGGATCTGTGAGTGGTGGAGAGGAGAGGAAGTGTGGGAGGGGAGGGAGGACTGAGCAATTGTTCTTCCATGTGGAAAGGTGAGAAAAGAAAAGTGTGAAGGGGCTCAACCAGAGGAGGGGTTGTTGGAGTGAAGGATGCAAAGCAAGGGGGAAGGATGGAGAGAGTGAAGTACGAACGGGAGGCTGTAAGACAAAGAGAGGGAGTTGAATATTTCAGTCGGTGTTTATCAGTGGCTGCTGTTAAGTACGGTTTGGTTTGGTTTGGAAGCCTCTCTGGGGGTTTTTAGCCGAAGGTTTGCATTTATGCTGATCCGTCACCTGTGGGGATACTCAAAATAGCAAAAAAAAAAAAAAAAATACATAAAATGAACAAAATTAGACCAAGAGAAATCCTTTCATGCGCCGTACAATTCAGCTGAAAAGCAAACAAATCCGTTTGCACGCATTAACTTAACTGTAACACCCGTCCGTTGTCGTCTGCAACAATCTTACGTCTCGACTCGCTGACTTGGCAATATTTTTGTCTCACGTCCTTGGAAAAGTTTTGCATGCAAGATAAAATTTTTAGGAACCTTTTTTAGTACCGTCCCGCTGACTGAAAGCTTTGTACAGAGAGATTCCTCTGGGTTTTTAGTGACATCTCTAGATTTACCAGAAGTATCGGGAAAATCTTAACACAACAGCAGAGCTTTTCATTTCAGAATAATCAGTCTTAATACAACTGAGAAGACTGAACGCTGAATATTAATCAAATGTGCTAAAAAAAAAAAAAAAAAAACTCTGTTATTCTAAGGTGTGCACATTTATACCACCAGGTTATTGCACATTTCTGGTTATGTGCTTTTCCAGTGATCAAATCATTTCGATTTAAAGTTTAATGTTTTGCATGTTAGAGGATTAAAGTCGTTTTCTACCACACAGCGCCACCATGTTTTGCAGAGGAGACTGCATAACAGCATTGCATTTGGGTTATTTTTTAACTGAGTATTTAAACTGCTATTAAATTGAACAAATAAATGTGTTTTTCTTTGATGAATGCATCAACTATGTAAAACAAAGTTCTGGAAATTGAAATAAATAAACTAAATTGGAGACAAAAATTTAAATTAGGAGAAAACGGAAAGGTAATTTCACGTGGCTTATGAATGTTATGTTGGGCAAATTTTCTCATCATAAACCAGCTTTTGACTTTTGTTTGATGATTAAAATATTTCTGTTTTAAAATTAAATTGTAAAGACAAAAGTTGGAAACATTAAAAAAGGCTTCAGAGTTTTATTCATTTATCCTTTTGTTTTGCTGCAGAAAGGTTCATCTGGACCCTTTAGGAACAGATCCTTGTGTTCCTGTAAGGTTCTCTTCATGCCATCTGAGCCAGAATGTCCACACTTACTTCATTTTGAGATAATACTGCCAAGGCTCCGGGTTCGCCTTCGGCCCATCACAGATGCCCAAGAGGTTGGTGATAAGAATAAAAACATTTTTTGCAGGTCTTTCCCTCACGGCTAGCGTTGCGTCTTTTAGAACAGTTGAGAACAGTTTGGCCTGATCTTTAGAGGCAGCAGGTAACTCATGCATCGTTTTCTCCAAAGTACTCACCAGGCTGGTCTTCCTGTCCTGAAAGATGGTGGCCAGTTTTAGAGAAGCGAAGGAAATATTAGTGGTGATATTTCTTCTCTTCCCTCTAAATGGCTCTGCTAGTTTCAAAACCAAATTCTCCTCAAGGAGCCGATGTCTGCTCCGTGTTATGGAGCCTCATTTAGCAAATACTTTGACTGTACGTCAGTTGTCAGCCAAAATTGGATCCCACATTTACCACAATTCATTCAGTGTATTGCATATTTGCAATACACTGAATGAATTTACACCTGGTCAAAGGTGATGCTGATGATGCCGGCAGCGGTCTTAAGGCTAAGCAGTTTTCCACAAACTTGCTCCAGGTTGCTGAGGTCAGCGCTAGCCTGGTATCCACAAGCTGTGCCTGACTGTCGGGTTTCCTTCTTCTCAAAACGCAGAAATCTTCTGATTTCTTTTAATCTTTTTTCGGACATCATTTTCCTTGAAAACCGGGAAGCCGCATTTTCCCATCCAGAGACTGTTTAAATGTACAAGAGGCCGGTGAAGGGTTTCAGGCTTTTAAAATTGGCACCGTTTGTTTTTAGTGTTTCAAGCATGCAAAGAAAATCCAATAAGTTTTTGATTAATCAGCTATATATTTTTTGAATCAACTAACCCACCTCTTATTTGTTTTACAGTAGTGCTGTTATCCAGTGAAAGACTCCGATGACCAATTTTAGGCAGTTCATTGACACCAGACAAGGTTGCTATGCACAGTTACTGTTTCTGGGCATCCATCTTAGTTGTGGCAACAGTATTTAATGTAGCATAAAAAGTAATTACATTTATCAAGCTTAAATAAAAAATGTCTAAATGTCCCAAATTAAAGCTTTTATTACACTCTGCTGCTAACAATTAGAGCAGCAGACAGCCACAAACAAACAGTTGGGGGAATAAACGCCCATTTCTGTTTCTTGTAAGCTGTAACCGATTCGCATAAAAAGGATTTGCTCATCATTACTGAGACGACTTTACAGCCTTGTACCGACCTTCCTTTTAGACCTCAGAGCATGACGCTGGAAAGCCGCTGGACTCTCTGGGTCAAATGTTAAACAAACACCCTGTCCGGCTCTTCGGCATCACATCTCTGTGTTTGCGTGTGTGTGTGTGTGTGTGTGTCGCTCACACACACACAGAACGCTCTGTGTCTGCTGCTCCCAGCAGGGGCACATCAGGCCATAATGAAAGCTCATCACCTGTACTCTGTCAATGTGGACAAGCCCTCTCCCGTTTCCCCCCATGTACGCGCATCTGCACAAACAGAAACACTTAAGAGGGTGAGTCAGAGCAACGGTCCTCCTGCGTCTCGCGCACATAAACGCTGGGCCGGCAGAGGCGAGGCGAGCGGCAGAGCCCCTGCCAGGTTATATGGAGGGACAGAGAGCACTGAGTTACTGCACAGTGCAGCCACTCTCCACGGCAGCACCATACAGAGTCCATAAAGCATGATGGATGGCCTATCATCATTTACCTCTTTGGTGACTTCTCAATGCTGTCACACCCTGCCAAGCACATGCAAGAAAGGCAAGACACACCGACACAGACAGGCGAGCGAAGGCAGAGTGTAACGACAACAAAACAAAAGGAAGGCAATGCGCAAAAATTATGCTAAAGTGGGCATCAGGGAGAGTGACAGAAGTGGAGAGAGGGAGAGAGGAAAAGCAGAGACGGATGAGGGATCATCTTTGATGTTTGCTAGAATTCAAGCGCTCTCAATCACATCTACATCACACGCCCGCACACACACACACACCATCACAAAAGAACTGAACCGTCCTCTGTTCCTTCTCTCCTTTGATGACAGCACCCCACACATAGAGGCCGTATTTAGAGCATGCAAAATCTACTGTCTCCTCCACTCTCCTCTCCTCTTGTCCTCCTCTCTCCGCCACGGCAGAGGGAGCAGGAGGGGCCGAAGGAGAGGCGAAGGCAGTGGGAGAACGACGGAGGCGGAGGAGGAATCAACACCAGATGCAGCTAAATGACACAGTGATAGTTTGCGCGTCAAAGCGGCTGAAACGTCGACTGTAAAATAACTTCCAAGAGGATGATTGTAGCCAGAAGGGGCACCAGGGAAAACGGCCTGAACTTTAGCACAAACGTAGCTCTGCACCGAGATGAAGGCGTGCTCCGAGGTTTTTTTTTGTTGTTTTTTTTAACCTTTTAGACTTCAGATATCCTCCCACTCATTTCTGCTTCCTTCTGTGAAGCCCACATACAGTTGTTTATTAGGGGCAACGGGATGACTATGCAGAGCACTGGAATAAAAATGCAGAATTTAAGCGAGTGCCTAAAAGCCAGGATTTTCCTTCACTTATTACTTGGCTTTTTGTCGCCTATGACCTTAGATCTTCTTTTGCTCCTGCAGCATCAGAAATCTCTCCCATTCACACGTTCTGAGACTGAAACATTTCGAGTAAAGCAAAAGTTTTGTCTGCTTATCAGATTCAAACCATGTAAAAAAAAAACAAAAAACAACAACAAACAAACATAAACAACATACAAAAACTTTGTTCAGTGTTGATGTGCGAAAAAAAAAAAAAAAAAAAAAAAAAAAGGGGACCCGTGCAGAAAATGGTAAAACATTGTTGTAAAATGGGGGAAAAAAAAAAGGGAACAAAAAACATAG
>CAEGAD010042314.1:0-38885 GCA_903067055.1 Poeciliopsis paucimaculata | reverse complement strand
AAGGCTCTGTGGCGCAATGGTAGCGCGTCTGACTCCAGATCAGAAGGTTGCGTGTTCAAATCACGTCAGAGTCAGCAAAAAAGTTCTTCCAGAACTTCTAGAGCCTTGTAACCTCTCCAAAGCTTCCAGATAGTAAATACACATGATCACTCAAGAGGGAAATTGAAGCTTTCAGTCATGTGAAACACAGGGGGATTGCACATTACGTGGTTACTCCTTACGGATGCATCTGATATCTGCAATTTTTAGTGTTACTTATAATTTCTGACAGAAAGTCCACCTGCAGCAACAAGACTCTGCAGCAAAGGCTCTGTGGCGCAATGGTAGCGCGTCTGACTCCAGATCAGAAGGTTGCGTGTTCGAGTCATGTCAGAGTCAGCAAAGAATATGTTGATCGATTCCCTTTGCAAACTGTTTCATTCTTGCAGAACTGTTTGGGTCCACCTCTCACTCTAATCTAAAATTTCTTGCATCACAATCTTTAGCAAAACAAATTGAATTCGGTCACCTAAATCAAGTTACAATATTTCCCTCATTATACTGCATAAACTTAACTACTTCATAATCTTATAATCGCTAAATTACAGACTTTATTGATTAAATAAATTAATCAATCAAAGTTAATCAACTTCCCTTTGATGGCATTTTCATTTTTCTTTTGTAACCAAGCAAGGAAAGAAATTTACCTAAAAAACTTGGAGTGATGTGAAAGTGGAGCAAGTTGAACAAACACAAACATCTGCTGACTTTGACTGGTTTGTCCTTATTGTCTGGAGTTTGATGGTTTAGTGCTGCACTACAGAGGATTACAATGATTGATTATTGGAGGTTCATTAATTCTGAGAATTTAGTAAAACAATATTGAGTCATGTGACTCAAAACTTATTTCAGAAGTAGATGAAATCATAGAAATTTATAACTGCATAATGATTTACAAAAAATTATACAATATTTATATTTTTTAAACCTCAATGACATGAACTGAACTGAAAAAACATTTTATACTTCTGCAGGTGCTTACTGCGTTTTGCATCAGTGACCCGCTTTAGTCTGATTAAATCAATCACAGTGAAACAAGCAGCATCTGAAAACATTGAACTCGTTTGTTTCTGCTACTTTTAACTGTTAATTTTATCTTGCTGGGAAATAATTAGCATAAGTTACGACTTGTAATCAGCTGCAGAAGCTGAAATCTAAAGTGTTTGATTCAGGTTTTCACAGGACGCCGGGATTCACCTGTTGCAGGTAATTAGACTCATGGTTCAGGTGATGCACCTGTGAGGTCATTTCTTTCACTTTCCTGCTTTGACTTTGATCCTCAAAGTGTTGGAGAACACTTCGCCTCTGATCCATACAGAATCAGAGGCAGATTAACATCCATGTGAACATAAATAATATTTAATTTGAATTCTTGCTTACTTTTGTAGCCTGCATGACGTGATCCAGGGTAGGACGACATATTGCAAAGTTTTATTTTCTACAACATAACAGGAATTTAAGTTCCTTCTAATTCTGATCATTTAATGTTTTGCTGGTTTCAGGTCAGTGTTTTTTTCCCAGAGGTTTAATGATTGACTGCGTTATTCTTTCAGAAACCAGCTTCATTGTGTTGTTTGGTTTATTGTTTTGTTGGAACAGACGATACGAGTTCATTTTTTGTGTAACATGAATCATCTTGGAAAAAACATTGTTTTTTAAGTACAAATACAGATTTTTCCAGCTAAATAAAACTACAAGATTTTATCTGTAGAGGTCTAGCTGTTACCTGATTTTATTTTGGTCTTGATAATCTAAAAGTTTTTACTTATTTTGTGGATTGCTGGTAATGTTTAATAATGCAGTTAAAACATTTCCAGCAGAGGTGAGTTTGTGTGAAATAAACGTGTCTGTAGAGGAACTGGACATTCGTCCCCAGGTGAGCTGACCGATCTGTGATGAAGCGCTCACTCTCTGATCTCATCTTGTCCTGCTCCAGCTTGGGGCCTTTTTCATTTCCAGCCAGTCCATCACCTGACAGTTGTGGTCCATTCTGCAGACAGAAGTAATTTTGTTCCTGTGAAATAGAATAAAACATGAATTATTCATGCAGGATTTGGTGAGTGTTCATTTTGTCTGGAGGGAGTGGAATTGAAATGTCAAATTTCTGACAAAATGTTGTTTCTTCAAACAGCAGCCTGATCCGTCAGCAGGTCCAGCTCTTAAGTAATCTCAGAGTCTTTGCAAATCTGTGAAAGTTGTGTGACTTGATGAAAATGACAGAAATGGCTGCAAACTAAACAAGCATCCCAAAGTGGACTCGTTAGTCCAGGGAAACTGAAAGTTCTTGCAGACAAACAGCAACCTGCTGGTGAACCTGGCAGCCTCAGCAGGGGGTCCGCGGCCGTCTAATTAAACATGTAAATGAGGAGGGGAGCCTGTGGCTGGAAAGTGTTTGAACTGTTAGCGAGACAGACTGTGGAGTCCGAGTCCCCTTGGTTCTCTTCAAGTTTCCCCACAAAGGTCCAGGATGATGCAGGATCAGCACTGCAAAACTAAACTTACCAGGTGTCTTTGGTTCAGCTTCCAGTGCAAATAAATTAATTCATTTGCAAAAAGACAAAAATAACTTAAAAGTAACTGTTCAGCAACATATAGGAGTTTGTTTTATATAAACAATTTCTTAATATTGACAAAATAATTGCAGCTCCATTTGCCGTTTATTTCACTTATAACATGAGAAAAATGTCTTGTTACAACTAAAATAATCTGCCAGTGGAACTTCTTTATCAATATGAAGGAATTATTGATTTTAAACAAGCTTCTATATCCTGCTGAAAATGAGCTTGTGAACTAGATTTACCTTATTTCAAATGTATTAGAAACCAGACCAACTTGGTGAGAATTTGTGTTTGCAGTGAGACAGAAACAGTTTGTGGAGCTTTAAAATGTTTAAACTGTATCAATAAAAACAAGATAAATTGTTGGATTATATAATCATGGAGGGAAGTTGGGATACATTATACAAAATATACAATAATGATTTACAAATAGTTGTTCTTATTACTGCTTTTCCAAGAAAAAACAAAAATAGTTTAGCTTTTTAGGATTCAGCTTATTGAGTTGTTTTGCAGTTTGATTTTAGTTTCATTATTATTCTGCTATACAAGATTCTTGAATTACCTTACGTGGTCCCACCTGTTTTTAAAACGAGTCTGCTGACATCATCAGTGAGTCACACATGACATCATCACCTCAGCTGGTGGGTAAGCCGTTACTCACCTGGATCAGGTGTGAGTTGTGGCTTCAGGCAGGTGAGTCAGGCGCTTGTTGGCGGCGTTTCGTCAGTCTGACTGAAACAGCAGCTGACTCAACCGCACCTTCGGATCCTGGAGACAAGAAGAGACACGTTGACGCCATGAACGCCCGTCTGCTCAGTCCTTCAAAGACAAAATATCCAGGAAAAACTCTGTGTTTCAATGGGCTGAAGCAGTTTGGTAGGAACTAGTTACTTTCAGGGGTGTTTTTACTACGCCGAACTGTTTACATTTACTCAAGTAATTTTATTATTAAGTACAGAGACTTCACAATTCATTTTATTTGTTTCTGTTGTTTTGTTTATTTATTTTGAATATTTAAAACGTCTTCCAGGTCCAGTGTTAAACATTAATTAGAACTTATAGATTATTGATCTTTGAGAATGTGTCCTTCATTATCCTGCCATTAAAATTATATCACTTCAACAATGGTTTCAAAACAATATTATAGTTTATCGCAATAACTTCTGGGGCAATTTAAATTTATCATGATAAGGTTACCTGCAGTTATTCTGAAAATTTCATAAGTTTTTTATTGAAGAAAATGTTTATTTTGCCTGATTTATATTAATTATATTCATTTTGGTTTTTTTTTAAAGAAAACATTTCAGATTTTGTCTCAACTAAAACAACTTCATAATTACACACTGTTTTGCATTGGTCATATAAAATTAATTGATCTTTGTGGTTGTCTTGTTACAATAGATCAATTATCTGGTTAATGATGAAGCTAGATAGAAATGTCTCACAATTCCTTCAGAGGAAACATCTTCATATAAGAATAAAATGCTGTGTTTTGTCAAGTTTGTGTTGAAAGATGGAGTTTGATTTTCTCTGACGCTGTAATGCATCAAAGCGACAGGCCAATCAGAAGCCGATCCACTCTTCATCCAATATGATTAACTGTAATTAATCTGCTCTCTGAATGAGGTGTGAAGTGTGGCGAGTCGCCTCGTTCATCTTCGTTATGCAACCTTTGGGGAGGCGAGGAGTCGCTGTCCTGCTGCTCAGTCAACCTGAAACTGTAATTGGAGCTAATTCACTCATTTATCTGCAGAAAAACAAGACGCTCAACTGAAGAGAGAATCGTCAGGCGCAACTGAAACCCAAAACAACACATTTTGTCGTTCAGGCTATTTGCGTGTAATGAATTTATTCAGTTGTATAATGTATGAAATGATTTTCCGGATGCAGAACGTGTCACCTCTTCTACTGTTGGACTTTGGATAACTGGATTGCACTGTGTTAAAGTGGCAGTAAAAATGTGCTGAAACATTTCAACATGCAGCTGCTGAGCTGAGTGATCCTGCATTTTTACAAATATTTACATGAAATGCAGAGTTCAATAAAGTAGAAAACTTACATTTTTGAAAAAGTGATCCGATTCAGTTACACATTTGACATTCCTAATATTAATGCCTGCACAGTGTTTTCTGTTACATATACAGTATACTATTATTATAAATATTGCTCATCTTTTGTATGTTGTTTTTAACACTTTTTTGTGTAAACCTTTACACCTGAAGCTGCTGTTACACCTGAATTTCCCGATATGGGACAAAAAAAGACTGATTCTATTCAATATATTCTGGGAATACAACAATAATGCTAAATTATTAAGAATGTCCATGTAATGAGCTCAAACAGTTTATTTATCTTTGCTAGCTTAATTCCTTGGGGTTAAATGATTTAACCTGTAAACATGAAACACTGCACACATTTATAAACTGTAACAGCAAAACTTTGATATCAACATAAATTTGTGAAGTCAGATATGAACTAACTAGTTAAAAATGCAGGAAAACGTAAGAAATAAGCAGCCAAACGAGCTAAGTTAGCACTAGCTAGGCTATATTGATTAGCGCCATGTTTGGCTAGCGAGGCTAGCTGCTAGCTAACGCTGCACTCCTAAAAATAACTAAAGCAACAGACAGTTTCCTCACATTAATTTTTCTGTGCCTCTGTCACGTTGTTCCTGTTCTTCTTTTCTCATTTCTTCTTCCTGAAATACCGGACAGTTTCGGACGTTTAGCCATGAGACTTTCTGAGGTGGCTCATCTTCCAAAGCTAACCTCCCAGATTCTCCTCCGAGTGTTTAGGAGAACTATTATTATCTTTATCGTTGTAATTGAACCTTATACTGTTAAATTTGATCAATAAACCACAATTAGATAAAGTTAGTGTCTTCCTGTAAAAGCAGTAGGTGGTGAGGGGAGGGAGGAACAAATCAGAGAGGAGGAGATGAGCTGGCTAATAAAAGTATCATTATTATTACATATAGCATTTCATATTCTTTGTTATGCAGCTAAATTAGTGCAGAATCTTTCATACTATTATATTATTACCAGTGGTTGGCACTGCTAAGTAAAAAGTTAGTACTGCAAACATTAGCGAAGGAATCATAAACGTTTGTTCCGCTAACATGTTAGTACAAGCTAATGCTAAAGCGCTATATCAGCATGGTATTAGTGGAAGCTAATGCTAAAGTGATACACCAACATGGTTAACAATGCTAAAGCACTAATTTTAACCCTATTGCCATCCATCAAATGTGAATCATGTTACAACATAGTATATCACCCTCAACAAAGTCAAATTTGACATTGCACACATTCCTGGATGGTTTGCACTTCAGGAAGTAATTCTTTGGGACCAACGTGTCCCTCACATTTTAGCTGTTAAGTATTGCCATAACTCTATTGCTAATTTAGCCTGATTGGCTTCAGTCAGAAAAAAGCAGGATATCAGTAGATTTTATACATCATTTCCTGCTGGAAAAATTTAAATAGGGGAAACTAATTGTGCTAAATGCTTTCAAAGTTGCCAATAATGCTGAGCAAAAACTTAACTATGCTATTAGCACATTAGCAGAAGTGTGCACACTTAGCATTCGCCTGAACAATGTGAATTTGATTGCAAATTTTTAAACTGCTAGTGAAAGATATGAATTTGAAGTAAAGCTGTCTGTCACAGCCATCAGCTTGGAGATTTATTCAGATGAAAACATTAATTGAAGCCATGACTTGTCTCCAAAACAGCAGAGCAACTATTCATTTCTCAGAACTGATGATGCTGCTGATGATGGAGATGTGAAGACATAAAACCAGAGTGGAGACTGTTTTTATGGGAGTGAAGATTTTAATGCTTCGCTCTCGTCCTGCTCTCACGCTCGGAGGCGTTTTCTGTCTGCTGAGCTTTATGACGCCGTCTAACGTCTTTCCGCACCATCAGCATCCAGTCTGAGCGACACGCTGCACTGATGGCAGATATATGATCGCTGCAATGAAAATAGAAAATGCCAGATTAAGTGATATTTTATATGAAGACGTTAATTAAACAAAAAAGGTCACGGGGAATATTAATCATTTGATTCAGGGCAGAATAATTCAGGGAGAAGGAAGCAATTAGTGTGAAGATAGAGAGGGTGACTTTGCAAGGACTGAAAATAAAAGTTTATGATGTCAGAAATTCACCAGATAATCTCGTAGTTTCTCATCAACGAAGGTCGACGTTAAGTCTGTAAATTACTGAAGGATACAAATCAGTGCTATTTCCCATCCTGTTTCCTGTCTGCGGGCCAGACTTTCCCAACATGTCGAAGCAGAAACGTTTATCGCTCTTTATGAACCTCTGAGATCATAAAAAAGTAGCTGTGCAGCACAGATTTAACTGGCAGCTGTTTGAAATGCTGCTTCAAAGAAACGAGGTAGATTATGAAAAAATATCCCAGGTGGGGAGAACAGATCCTCAGGATAAAAACCTGCTGCTAATACAACCTGATCGAATGGAGTCAAAGGTCATTTCAACCAGATTATCAATATAATCTGCTCTCAGTCAAATAATGAAAAATGTCTAGCTTGCTGCAGAGCTTTGGACTGAAGAAATATAACTTTTTAAAAAACCAAACTAATGTAGACCCTTAATTTAGAAAAGCAAAAGATGCTATTGCAGATGCAAATAATAAATATTTAACCCAGACTAATGCAGTGAGCAAGTTCTCAGTTCTGAAAGCTGCTCTATTATAATTCATTTTAAACAAGTTAGGATGGATCTATGGGTTGTATTTGCACAAAAACATTCATGGATGATGAGATTTTATTGTGGTCGGTTCTGCTGTGTCACTTTTATTCAAATTAGCAGCTGCTGGTCACCTTCCCATCCCAATTTAATGCAAATGGCTGCAGACAACAAATTTATACCACTGTACATCTTTGAAAAGCAGAAGTGGGGCCTCCTGCACAACCAATGAGAATGCAGCAAGTGATTTCTATAGTCAAATAAAAACCTTGGGTTTTCCAGTAGCAATTGTACAGTGTAAAAACCAGCTGACCAAACATGCTGGAGCTCAGATTGTGTTGCTGGGCAACTGAGCAATGCCTGCAAATTGCTAGTTTGTAATCAGGAGGTTTTTGATGGCAAAAATCATAAATTTATTGCCAAAAACCTGCCGTTGCTTTCTTTGTTTGTTGTCTTTTTACAGTTAGGGCGACTTTTTGTACTTCGCAGATGGAAGTGGTGAACAAAAATGTCCAAAAGTGAATTTGATTCAGAAAAAAAACTGTTGATACTGGATGCCAAAAAAATGAAGGGGCAGCAAAAGTTTTTATTTGGCTGATTCAAATCTAACTCCGATTATTTATTTGAAGCAAAATAACATCAAATTTAAGGTGAATTCTGGAGAAGAAACGTCTCAGACTGTAAATAACTCACAAATTTTCTAATATTGTTTATAGATTTAGTCTCAACAGCTTTGGAGAACCTCGTCCAGTCTGACCATTTGTGTGGATTATCAACACTCACTTCTCCTCTTCTTCCTCGTCTTCTTGTTTTCCACCACACAGATGGTGAATTTAACTTTTCGAACTTCCTGCCAATTAGAAGCCGGTGGAGGAGGAAGGGGTGAGGCAGAGACAGATGGAGACGGAGAGACATGAAAAGAGACTTCCTGCTGAGTTTGGGGGAGGCAGATTGTGCTGCAAACCATCAGCGTCAAACTCGTGAATTCATCGCTCCGCCCGGTGATTTCTCTCTGTGTCTGGAGCCGAGCCAATCCCTCCTCATCATATATTCCTCCGTTATGCCTTCTCCTCGCCTGGAGGCTCTGGATCCCACTGATCAGGAACAAGGAGCTCCTCAGGGCGGCTGCTGATAAAACAACAGGAAGTGTTTGGGCTGAGTGCATCCTCAGGTTTCACCTGCTGCCAGGCCAGGCACCATGGATCGATGCAGAAAATGATCTCTAATTGTGTTCACAGCTCAGTGATTGAGAAGTTAGCCTGTGTTGATTTCAGAGGCGCATGCTTTGTACAGCAGCTGCCTTGAGGTGTGGAAGCTGAATAAATCTATACGGATCAATAGTTTCAGTGGTGAACAAACAGGAAGTCGGCTTCGGGTCACTAATGAAAGAAACTGCAGCAAAAGCGTCAGAACTTTATGCAACACTGCAGGGATGAGAAACTAAAACCATCACAAACACGGATAGAAACTGATCTGTATCAATTGCAGCTTTTAAATTCCTTCATTTTGGTTCCTGAAGGTTAAGTAATTATTCTAAACAAAAAGAGGCAGTTTCATGTAAAGTCAGTTTTGTTTAATCTTTCCATGATGTTTTAGAGTCCTTCCCTCATCAGAAACACACTGGAGTGTTGCTTTGATTGATTCATGCATGTTTGAGAAATCCTTTAATCTCCACGACAACCAGTCAGCTGTGCAAAATGCCTGGATGGAGCTAGCCCCGCCCTCGAGACAAAGCTCCTCCTCAAAGCTGCTCAGCTCCTTCAGACTAGCCGGCAACAATTAGCAAACACCTGGTGGAACGACTGAGCTCATTACAGGAGCTGCAGCGTAAAAACGTTGTTAAGGGGTTAAAGAGGAGCCATGTTGTGATGACTTCCTGGAGGCGGAGCTTCAGAAAGAGCAAAGGCTTCTTAAAGAGACAGAGACCCAAATTTAAGATGTTAAATTACAAAATCTAATTTCTTTTATAACAACTGGAGGTGACATACTTACCTGATTGTGCTATAAATGATGCTCCGTGCCTGGGAAACACGTAATACTGGCGCTTTAAAGTATGTAGCAAGAAACAGAAACAATAATTAGTGTAAAATATTTGACTTTGTTTTTTATTTGATTTAATTTTTTATTGAAAATGTAAATATTGTCTTTATCTCCTTTCAGATGACATTTGCTTAGTTATGGCCTTTATAATTTTTTCAAATATTGCGTTAAAATTTATGCAAGAAAACAAAAATGAATGAAGTGAATTAAATTAGACCATTTGTTTGCATGTTCTCTCTGTGAATGTGCGGTTCTCTGGGTTCTCCAGTTTCCGCCCACATTCTAGAAATAGAATTAGTTCGTTTCTGAACTGTGTGTGTGTGTGTGTGGGTGCGTGTGTGTGTGTGTGTGTGTGTGTGCGTGTGTGTTGGTGTGTGTGTGCTTGGTTATTTGTTCTGTGATTCCGTCCCACAATCCTGCTACAGATGGATGAACATTATCGCCTGTTTGTTCAAAATGGCCTCCGTATCGTCCAGATATTGAGTTTTATGCTCTTCCTGTGGACCTGAACCGGTGTTTCTCCAGACTGATGACCTGCTCTGATCAGAGCTGCTGCTCAAGTCGCTCTGATTTTAATTTAAATAAATCAGAGCAGCGCGTCATTCACGCCTCATCAGCTGCTCCTCCTCCTGCTTAATGTGCAGCTTCTCAGAGCTGCAGCAGGATGTAAAGCATCAGATTCAGCTGCTAATGAACCATGTAGGAGGTTTTACCTGACATGTCTCTTTATGACTTTTATTCCTCAGATCCTCTGCATCCGTTTCCACAGTTGTAGCTCAGAGTAAGAAGACAACCAGTTTTAACACTAAAATTAACTTAATTTAATTCATTAGGAATATAAACGTGTTCAGCATGAAGTCCAGAAATAGTCACATTCAGCAAATTAGATTATCATTAGTCAGATTAAAAATAAACCAGATTAAAATACGTTTCTGAATTGAAATAAAAGTTTTCAGTAGTCAGATATGATGTGTCATGTTTTCATCTGCTGCAAGCAGAAAATTAACAGAAATAAGAGATTTTAAACATAAGTCCATGTCATGTTTAAAACTGCAACTAATGATTATTTTATTAATTGATTATTATATCAATTATTCTGATGATCAATTGGGTAATAAAACTGGCAAATTCTGCAGATTTTTAAATTATCCACTTAGTTTTCTGTCATAAAATATTAGAAATACATTTAAAGATGCATAAAAACAAATAAATAAAATCTATTTTTAAATAAGAAAATAAACATTTTGTTGTATTAAAATACAGTAACACAGAATTCCTTAATGAATTGATCATTTATAGATTCATTGATGGATTATCTGCATCTAATAATCTAACAAAACGTTTTCTGAGACGTCATATTGCTGTGAAATCTTCCTAAATTAAAAACCTTTACCTCAAACTTTTCCTGAAATCAGATTTCAGATTCTCTGTCATCATTTTGTTGATTTAAGAACAAATCTTTCAGCACGGTTCCCTCATTATGGACAAAAGAAGTAGTTATTTCTCGTTTTATGTTTAGATATCTGCAGTTTTGCTTCAGAGGCTTGAAGACGTCGTTAATGTGAAGGAGTGTTTAGAAATCTGCTGTTTTCATCACCGTGTGAGAAAAAGCTCGTTTGAATGTCCAGCTGATGTATGATGAGCCATCTGCATACATATCCGCCATCTGATCCTTTCTGAGGCTGCATGATGAGACAAACACACGTCCTGCTTCAGTTCAAAATGTTTATTACTAATTTTCAGGTGATTGTTTCCTGTTCGTCATGGCAACAGCGTAAGACGGAGCGCCACGCCCATTTCTGGACAACCCAGGGATGGGATATCATGTCAGTGTGTAAAACATTTCACAGTGATTGAAACCCATAAAGCAGAATTATATGAACCCAGAGTGTCATACAAGCATCTCATTTATCTCTGCTGAACAACGGAATCCAATCATACGGCAGCAGTGATGAAGATGAAGGTCTGCAGCAGGTAGTTAAAGTGTTGCAACAACTCGCTTCTCCCTGCATTAATCAGATGATGTGAATGTAAATCCATGTGACGCGCCGCCCTGCTGGAAGCTCATATACCCAGATAATCATCAGCTGATAACACGGCTGTCTTCTTCCGCCCCTCCACACTTCATAAATACACACAATGAAAGCATATTTATTGTGTGTAGCGGGGAGGCCGACAGGTCGGCTGACTGTTTCTGCTGCTGTCTGTCAGTCCTTTTTCAGCAAAAAACAGAATTCAGAACAAAATCCAGACTGTCAGTTTGGGAAAGCCTGGAGTTTCTTCTGATAGATTAATCTACAAAATATATGTAAAATAATTCCAAAACACACAGATTTATTTAAAGGCAGCAGGTTCTGTGTGAAAGAAACAGGCGTGGTTTAATGTGATATGTGAAAATCAACTGCAGATGAAATAAATGGAGAGTTGAATCACATCATGTGTGAGTTTCTGAGTGTGTGTTCACACCGGTTCTGTTCAGTCCACTTCATTTGGGGAAGTTTGACTCAATAATTAAACTGATGCAAACTAAAAAGAACAAACTCCTGATCCTACAAACCTGGTTCTTGGTACAGTTGAAGTGAATTCTGGTGCGGATCGAATGCATATGTGAACACCAAGCAGATCAAAAGCTGAAACTGGACAACCAAGCACGGCATTCTGGGTAAATGCCATGCAAAGACACAAACAGGTTAGCCTAGCGCTAGCAGCAGAAATGTCTCCTGGTCTTTAGCCAAACTCCTCCAACCGCTAAAATCTGACACCTCCATCTTGTTTCCATCTGGTGAAGCAGGAAGTTGCTCTCAGCGTCTTCAGAGGTGTTTGTGTCGTTTCCTTCAGTGGTTGTTGGTGCAGCGCCCCCACAGGCCAGGAAGGGAACAGGTCAGTTTGGGTCAGAACCACAGCAGCTGGAGGTGGAGCAGATGTTTAAAGTTTGGTTCTCAGTTAAACCGAGGCGGGAAAACAGCCTGAAGTTTTATTTCAGATAAAGTGAGAACAGAATGATTGTCACAACTCATCCTGAAAAGTTGTATAAAGTTTTACGGTTCATGGAAGAGACGTGTTGCCATTGCTTATTAGCTTGTAATACATCCCATAATGCAATGCAAACCTTGCATTTTATTTTGGGAAGGGGTTCGGATGAAATTTGCAACGTTTTTTTCCTGTTTTGCTTTATTTATAGTTTTTGAATTTTAACATAAGAGACGACAACAAGACCTTGTCCTGACCTTTGGGAAATCGCTGCCATCCAAACAATCAAGGAGGGAAATGGACCAAATGTCACTGTAAACAACTAAACATCCTCTACTTAAACAACACACTACATTATATAGTCTATTTGATGTTTTATTTTGATGTTTTGTGATTTTTTCACATTCTGGCTGTGATGAAACTCCGGCACCAGAGGTGTTCACCTTCAGATCCTCTGATTATCGGTTGATGCTTCAGCCAGCAGGAAACGCGCCTCCTGCAGAGTTTCCACATCTGATCTCATCACGTTGTTGCTGATTTCTCTCTGCATCCTTCTTACACTTTACTTCTCCTGCCTCTAATGAGGTCGACTACAAGGCAGCTCCGCGTTCCTCTCGTCTTCCTGCTGGGATTTAAATGACACATTAAATTTAAAAAGAAAAAGGATGAATATTTAGATTCTCCTTCTGTGTGTTTTCTGTCAGGGTGTAAACTCCTCAGTGTTTCTCCCACTCAGTTCCTCTTCTGCAGCTGCTAACCGAGTCTCTTTGTTTGCAATTTAATGGATTTTCAGGATCAAAATCTTCCCGTTTTCAGGCCGAGGTGCAGGAGACGCTTGGAAATCAGGAGAGGATTTGAAGCTGCTGCAGATTTTATGAAGAAATTTGGATCAGAGTTTGATGAAGGTTCACAGCTACTTTAATAAACTCTAAACCACCGGCTGATCTCCTCCGTGCCAAGCTGCATTGATGCAGTAACTCATGACATTTGCTTGTTCCTTAATTGGCAATGCGCTAAATTGTGATGTTTTCATAATTTAAAACACTTTGAGCTGCTGCCTTGTTGCTGAAATACTCTTGAAATAAACTTAACTAATTCAGGCAAAAGGATCCCAGACCTGAGAACATAGACACAAAAAAACATTTCAGAAGACTGATGTTTCTGTTTAAAATATCATTTTTTATTGATCTGTCTGAATATTCTGATATTCTGAGGCACCAAATGTTGGGTTTATATTCACTGTGAGCAAAAATAATCAAAACTGTAAGAAATAAAATCTTAATTAACTCTGTGTGGAGTGAATTTATCAGAGTTTCACGTTCTGAAATGAGGGAAAAACTATCCGACCTTTCCACAATATTCCAATTTTTAGAAGAACTTGTGATGTGAACTATGAAACAGAAGGAAAATGACCCAGTTTGTTCAGTTAGCATCAGTAGCTGTGTTTCACTTAACCAAATAATTGCACAAATAGAAATGATCCTTAATGGAAACATTTCACTTTTGATCAAAGGTTTTTGTACTAGGATGAGCAAAAAACAGAGTTTTATTTTATAAAACCAACCAGAATCACATGATCAACAGCCGGATGTTACTACTGATGGAAACGACAAAAAACGACAACAGGAAGTGATGAGACGATGAAGGTTTGTTTTGACTTATCATGTGAACAAGTTAATTCACTTGTGATTTTAATTTTATTTCTTACTTAATTGCAATTGCAAAGTTGTGTTTTTTTTTTAACATTAGCAGAAAATAGTCAAAGATTTTGAATGTTACCAGCTGCTTTAACCAGGTTACCAAGTCCTGGGGGTTTTTTGGAAGGAGAGAGATTATGACAGTCCATCAAGACAGATTCAATAAAAGTTGTTTAAAAAGGTTAATCATTTTAGATCAGACGTTAAAATCTACTTTCCCTTAAAATGTTCAGCTGTGTTGGACTTCAGTCACAAAGTAGCAGCAAAATGAAGACAAAGAGTAAGAATGATGACATCATTATATCATCTACATATTTAATAAATGCCTTATTTTATTCTATCTGACTTTGTTTAGTTACTCATATAGAGTAATATCTACTCAGATAGAGTAGATATTACTCTATCTGTAATATAGATACACGTTCATGTGTATCTATACACGTGAACGTGTATAGATACACTCTATCTACTCTATTACTCAGATAGAGTAATAGAGTAGATATTACTAGATCTGAGTAATATCTACTCAGATAGAGTAGATATTACTCTATTTGACTAAAAGATAGAATAATATCTATCTTTTAGATGACTGACCATCGTCTTTTAAATTTTACAGATTCTCTTATTAATTTTAGTTTCAGGTTTTGGTTTGATTTGTGAAGTTTTCCTTTGATCTCACATGCTGGTCCTTCTGCTTTCTGTCTTCATGTTGTTTCCATGGGGCTCGAATGTGTGTGTGTGTTTCATGTGTGTGTGTGTTTCATGTGTGTGTGTGTTTCATGTGTGTGTGTGTGTTTCATGTGTGTGTGTGTTTCATGTGTGTGTGTGTTTCATGTGTGTGTGTGTTCCGTGTGTGTGTGTGTGTGTTCTGTGTTCTGTGTGTGTGTTCTCAGGTTGTGCATTCGTCTTGTGTTTGCAGAGCGATGGCTGCTCTCTGCCTTCTTTCTCATGTAAATCTGAGCTCTAAAGCGCTGCGGCGTCGAGCCGCTCCATCTCCTCTCTTCTAATGACTCTCCTCCGTTTGCAGGACGTCGGCCCCCATAATCAGGTTAAGGAGCCCTGGGGGCCTCCGGGGGCCCCTGGGGCCCCTGAAGTCCGACCATGCTGCTGCGAACGGCTGCAGGATCAAAAACCCCAGAATATAAATTTCACGGCTGGAAATGAGGCGAGGGGTTTTCTGAGCGCTGCAGTTTTTTTCATTTCATCTTTTCACTCCTTTAGTTTATTATTTCCTTATTTTAAGTTTTCTAGTGTTTTAAGACACGGAAATCTAGTCAGATCTATTCATCTTATAGTCAGAACTTTTATCCACAGTAGCCTAAAAATGTGATTTTAGGTTTAAGTTTCCTTCATCATCATTTTCTGCATCATCATATTTTCGTTTCTTCATTATTGTTTGATCAAATATGATTTTATGTAAATAAAAACTAAAGCTCTGTTAAACACTAAAGTTACTAAAGTAGTTGTTTATAGTTGTTTATCAATTATTCAACTCTAAGCTAAACAGGAAGTAAGTGAAACCTTATCTATGGAGCACCTTTCAAGGTAAAATTCACACAGCGATTCCACAAATAAAACAAATACACAAAACAAATTTCAGAAAGATCAGACTTAAAAAATAAGCATAAGCTTTTATCTGACCTGAAGGAGCGACTGAGTTTGCTAAACATGCTAATCTTGTGACTAGAAAAATGACCTTATACCCCAAACCACTAATAAACATCGACTGCATAGTTTTCACTGCTAAACAGATCCAGGTGTTTTATTTAGGTAAATAAATAGTTTTCTTGTTCAAGTTTTCATTATAATCTAACATTACAGTGTGTGCTTCCCTTCGACGGTTTCACACAGACGTCTGATAAATTAGTAGCATCAACAAACAAAAGAAAACAAAAAACTGAGCATCAAAACTTGAACATAGCCTAATTTTCCTGTCTCTGTGTATAAAACTGAAAAACTGTCTAACGTAAAAATGAAAAGATGTAAAGTTGACTAAACGATGTAGTTATGATGCTTGGAGTCGTTTCTAATGGTGGAAATTTCCTCCTGCTTCAAACAAAAAGAGAAGCCTTCCTTGAAAATGTAACAGCGCAAATAAAAATGAAATGAAGCAAAGAAAAGTACCGTGATAATGTTCACGGATTGATGTTTAAAGTGTTTTGTCTCCAGCGAACAATGAGCTGACCATAAACCAGAGCTGTTAAACTTCATCACACGTCCTTTGTGGCTCTTTGTGCTGCTGATGAAAGACGACAAAACCACAATATTTCTGAACACTCGGCTGCACAAAAGCTCCTCTCGTTCACAGCGAGAAGCTGTGAACGTGTAATTACATCAAAACAAAACGGGGCTGAGAGGAGGTGAGCCCACAAACATCCAGGCAAAGTAGACCTTATAATTTTACAATTAGATTGTTCCATTTTTTTATTCGTTATTGGTGTGAGGAGAATGTTAATAATGATGCTGTCAGTGGATGGTGGGGGGCAGTAAAGAGAAGATAATGAACACAAAGCTTGAAGCCTGAATGGGCCCTTAATTAACTCAACGAGAATCATTAACACATCCAGTTGGCATGAGATAAAATACAAAAAATTAATGGCTTTTATTGAGCAGACGACTGGAAAAGAAAGTTTAAAACATCTATAAATTAGAACTTGGACCCAAATTCCGAGGGTCCACACTAAAACTGACACACGCTGCATTTTGTTCACTTATATGGTCGATATTCTGCTGACGTCAAAAAATACTCCGTTTTGCATTTCTGGTGTTTCTGTTAAATAATAAACACAATTAAAATCCCACATGAATAAGTTTGTTTACGCAATAAGACATTAGAAAACATCATCCTACTATCACTTCCTGCCGTCTTCTTTGTCATTTCTGCCAGCAGTAACATCAGGTTGTTGATCATGTGACTCATTTGGTGTGAATAAATGGTTTCCATTGCAGTTTCCCAAAATAAACCAATTTCAAAATGGTTGAAAAACCGTTTCATCCCAACTCAGAAACTTTAGTGAAAAACTTGAGTTTTTTAAATTTTTTTAATTGGATTGTTTTTATTAAGGGAATTTATTTTAGTAATTCAATTTTACAGTCACTGGAAACAGCTTTAGTACCATGAGAGAGTCCAGAACAGGAAGAGCAGCAGCTGGGATTCAAACCAACAACCTTCCTGCGGCAAGGCAGCAATACTCCAAGTTACTTGTTATCATTATTATTGATACACTTTGCACGAACATTTTCAGCAGAAACAACCTCATTCATGTCAATACTTATTGATTTGGTAAAAATTTTCTTCAGTTTGATCCAAATGATTTCTCAGTTTCTCACAGAGAGAAATCTGAAGGTGAAGATCTTTAATATGTTAGCGTGTGATTCCACATGTAATCTAACGGCGTTTAATCCAGCTGAACGATGCGGCTGTTCTCCCTGCAGCTCTGCAGACCTCAACGTTCAATAAAAACACTAACAGTAACAGGAAGTCCTGTCCTGTGGCAGAAGGATCCATAATCAGGTTTAATCCTCTCTGTGGTTAAAAGCTGTTTATCGATCTGCTCGGTTCCTGCTGAGGTGTTTTCTCCTGCAGCTCTCCTCCTCGGTGGGGGACATTTTCTCTGAGGTTCACTTTGAAGCTCACACTGAGTGGCTTCAGGAAAATACCGCAGGTTCCACTGACGAAGGCCCTGCTGAGGCAAACGGGACTGTAATTTTGACAAATTTGACAAGGTTTACGTTAAAAGTTACCTAATATGATTCCTTGGACAGGTTAGAATAGACCTGTGATCTACGCCACATGTTCTTTACATTTTTTGCATCAAATATAATGAGATTTTATTCTGCTTTTTGACCTGTTTTAGAGACTCTGTCACTTTGAATCCAATAAGCTGCTGCTGGCTTCGCCCTCCAACTCAACGCTTACGCTGCCACGTGAAAATGACTGCAAACAGATGAGCAACCATATGACTGCACATCTTTGAAAAGCAGAAGTGGAGACTCCTGCACAGCCAACAAGAATGCAGCAAGTGGTTTCTGAATAGTAAGTCAATAGGAAAACACTCGTCATTTCCAGCAGCCATTGTACAGCAGGAGAACCAGCTGACTAGAGCTTGGGTTGCTAGGTGACCGGCTGAATTTCACTGGGGTTGCTAGGTAACTGTGCAGTGTGACACAACAATTGGGAGGTTTTAGAAATGGCTCGTTTTCCAGATACCAAAAATCATTAACTTACTGCAGAAAAATGTCTTCAGAAACAGTTGAGACACAAACAGAAGAATCAAAATGTACAAAGTTTGGCACAGGAGGTTCCCTGTAAGAGCAAGATTTTGGTTTTCTTGCAGTTTTTCCTTCATATCTCAGAAGATTATGACTATTCTTGTAATTAGATTTAATTAAATATTTTTTGTTAGCCTGGCAGTAACACTGTCATAAATTGTTGGTGTTTATGCTGAATTTTAAATTAAATTTCCAAAAATATGAACTTCTTCAGTAAAGTTTGTGTTTTTATGGCGCTAATAAAACTCTGTTGCTGTTTTTACTTCAATCTGAACTCGGCATTAACTTTTTGTTTGCCATAAACTTTGATTTTGGTCAAATCAGAGCAGGTAGCTTTGGGCTTTTTCAGCTGACGGCAGCAAACCCTTCAGAGACCACACCCCCCCCCCCCCGACCCACCCTGACTCTCTCTCCGGACCCTCGCCATCTGCCGCAGCTGTCGCTCGCCCCAACTGCCACTCTAATTGACAATGAACCCAAAGGCGCGGTGATAATTACAGCCGGCCGCTTGGCAACTTCTCCGGGTTTCAATTCCTGCTTTTCAGGATTCATCAGGCCCCATCTGCCGGCTCCCAGGTCTGGCATCTGCCTCCCCCGGCCGCCTCCCTCGGCATGCTGGGGGTTTTGTGTTGGTGCTTATTAGCGAGCTGGCCTGTAACCCTCAGAGGTGAAGCAGCCTGAAGCAGAAAGACCAGCTCTGTTTGTTCAACCAGAGAAAGTTTCAGATGAAGAAAAGACTCCTTGTGGTTTTCTCTCTCCTCCTTCTTTTCTTCTATTTTTCCTCTTTTCATGTTTTTCTCCTTCAAGAAGCAGGATCTGAACAGCTTTATTGGTGCAGCGTGTCGCCAACAAAGAGCGCTAAGAAATTAGTAAAAAAAAATCCATTCAAGCTGCACAAAACATCTGTCATTTCAGTTAAATCTCTGCTGTGGAGGTTTAAAGATTTCAGCCTCAAAGGCAGCAGAAGCAACAAAGTTCTGAATCAGAAAATAAACCTCATTCAGGCTTTATAAGTTTAAAAAATCTATTGGAAGCATCAAAACAGTCTTATTTATTCAGCACTCGCTCATTTATGAAAACATTGTGTTTAGGATAAGATTACATAAAATAAAGATCAGCTGTAAAAGCCAGGTGTTAATCTGCTTTTTAAAGATTTATTCTGGTTTTGGTGTTTTCATTTGGTCTCATTTCACTTATATTTTTATTAGAATTTCTAGCTGGAAAAGTGAAATCAAATCAGAATCAAATCCAATATGGCTGCCACGTGCATAAAACACAACCCTGCTGTAACACTACGGGATCGTTATCATCAGTAGCAACGTTCACATTCATACAGAGTCAGTGTGAACGATTACACAACTCAACCTCAACACATGCGCCACTCACTTCAGGATGCTTGGTGCTTGAAACTGAAATTCATAGCATCATTTGCCTTCTGATCAATTTGGCCAATGATTATCTGACCTCTGATAGAGCCATAAACTCTCATCCATCCTTTTCTTTATCTATATTAAAATTACAAAAGTAATGTCCCTGGTCCTGTTGAATTGAGCCATAACAGAAACATCCATAAAATGCCCTTAATTTTCTCACATTCATATCAAATTTACCAGTCACCTGAAGACAATGTGATACAACTTTAAACTTCTGCAGAAATAAATATATTTTTAATCTATTTTAACTGACAGGTTGGCAACAAAGCACTAAGAAACAACAAAAACATGTCCTGTTTGCCACAAATTGTCACATAATATACAGTAAAACTGAACTTATTGGTTACTTTTGAAACACTATCAAAGGTGTCCAACATGCGGCCCAGGGCCGATTTGGGGCCCTTGAAATAGTTTTGTGTGGCCCCGTTTTTGTGAGTTATTTTGTGTGAGATTTTCAATCACAAATTTATACAATTTTATGACATTAAAATCTGGTTTTGGTGTTTTCATCAGTTAGGAAGCCTACAACTTTGAGCATCTTTTGTTCCTTTTTAAATTTGTTGCTAAACAGGAACAAAAACCTTGACAATGAATTAAAGAAATAAATAAATGGTCATCACTGGTTTACTGGTGTTTTACTCTCCACGCATTGTGATTGGATTACATTGCTAACAGTAGTTAGCCTCGTTGGAAAGCAAAACTGCTTCTCTTTCAAACAACACATTTCTTCTCCTATGATAAAACCAAAAAAGTTTTACAACTTTTTCCTCCTCTTACTGCAATAGTCTGTGAATCATTCTGCTCTTCATTGAGGCCGAACTAAAGCAGCGGCAGCAGAAAAGCGTGTCGTGGCTCATCAGGGGGCTCAGGTCAGAGGAAGGGGGGTGTTTTGTTTCCCATAGGCTCTTTTCTTGTCTGCAGTAGGCTGCTTTTTGTGTGCGAGACGCTGCCTGCTGTTTGTGAATGCATCACGCTGCATTCATAAAACCCTGGTGCTCTCTGGGCTGCGAACTGATGAATCTGGAGAATATTTGCAGGTTTTCTGTGTGTCGAAACACTTCTGTCTAAAAAACTTCTGATAACAAGTATGTTTGACAAATTTTGCACCTTCATGTTTTTGGAGAGACTGATGATCTGAAGAGTAATTATCCAAACTGATATGATCATATGGTCGGCAGTATTGCCATAAATCAGACGCAGATGGGCTAAAGTCATTGTCTTGAGTTATTAGCTGCAGTTCATATCTACGATAGCGTATTAGGACCATCGTAGATGGAAAAACAAAGGAACAAATTTCTGCCTAAAACCTGAGATTTCAGATTAATGTTGCAGATTTTCTAAATTTTCTGAGCTGCAAAAGTTAAAAAAAAAAAAAAATTGTGAGAAAAACTGAGAAATTTTGAGATTATTCTAAAAAATCTTCTAGAGAAAACAGAATTTCTGAGCTCCAAAGTTAAAATTTTTAAAAAGTTAAAGTTAAAAAAGAGAAACATTCTTTGAGGTTAATTTTACATTTTTTGAAAAAAAACAAAAAAACAAAGACATTTCTGAGCTCCAAAAGTAAAAAGCTTTTTTTCACTGAATCTAAAAAATATTTCATTTCTTTGGAGGAAATTTACTTCTTTTTTTTCTATCTACAATTGTCCTAGTAATTGTAGATATCATCCTTTGGTCCAAACTGTTAAACATTGTGTTTTGTTGAAGTTAACTGTTGATCTTCTGCGAAAATAAAAATAGTTTCTGCAAGAGTTAAATCAGGGCCTCATCCAGGATTAAACCAGGTCGTGTTTCTGGCTTAGTTTGTTTTTCAGACAGATCAAGAAGTGCATTGAAAAAATAAAATCAAATAAAAACACGAGTTTCCTGTTGTTGTTTCGGTTTCAGGTTCTGTATGTTTTATATTTTTCTTCTGCAGTTAGAAAATGGAGGTTCATATGTTTTGAAGAAAACTCAACTTTATGATGTTTTGGTGCAGCAGTTTGGTGTTTATCATGAATTGGCTCTATGCAAATAAACTGAACGTGATTTTAATTAAATACAACACAGACAACATTTTAAAAATGACAAAAAACATAAAATGTGGATTGTTAAATAATAGATCAGAATACATCAAAGCGGTTATTATACATTTTCTGAGATAATTAGTTTAATTTAAAGTGTTTTTTATGCCTTTAATGCCCATTTTTCCATATAACTGTGTGTGTATTTCCTTGTGTTCAAGGTTTGATGACCTGCTACATTTACATGCATTCCTGCTCCACAGCAGAGGAACAACCCATTCATTTGATTCAGGTTCTGGACAAAGGATGCATGTGAAAGTTGCAGGATGGTCGATCTTAAGGTCTGGACTTGGGCACCCTTCACCCTTCTTTCGCTCCATACACTGCCTCCTACTGGGCGGACGGTGTAAATTCACAGAAAATGCCAGATATCTCACAGGTACAAAATAACAATATTAATAACATCAGTTAACAACTAACAATGAATATAGCTGCTACAATTTTAAGTTGGAGAAATCTATTATGTATATATAGTAAAGAAATGTAATAAATTGGCCATCATCCATCACTGGCTACACATTAATGTGATATTTGATGCTGTTTCTCTTTGGCCTTATGAAATAATATTTTGGCTATTTTTGAAGTTTTTTCTTGTTGAAATTCACAGTTCAACAGAAGGAGGGAAGACAGGAGGCCATAAAGTTATGAAAATATTTATTTTTATTAACTTATTGCATTGCTAACTAAAATGTTAGCTGTGCTAACCCTAAAGAGCTAGTCATAAACATAGGTTCCAGTAGTAGCTAATGCTAAATGTCTATAGCAACACAGTATTCAGTGGAAGCTAATGCTAAACAGCTAATGCTAAGCAGCTACATTCCACCATGTTGATTTTTGCATGTTTTTGTTATTAACTCCCAGGTTGTTTGTTCATGTCGGAGCTGGATTCTGTTTCCACTGGTTCAATAAAGTTCTAAAATGAATTTAGCCAAAGCTAAGTGCGCTAAACATTTTCAAAGTTAGCAAAAGTGAAAAACTAATCATTAGCTTTACTGTTAGCTGGTTAGCAAAAGGTGTCTACCACTTCAACAAATATACTGAACTGTGTATTTGTTTTCTCTGAGCATTTATCTGTTTCTCATATATTTAAAACATGTGAACACATAAAAAATGAAATGATAAAAATGAGTTTTTTCCCTGTTTCTGTTTTACAACATTTTCTCCAAATTATTTTTTTCCCTTTTGTTTTTTCTGCTTTTTCCAAATTGTTGCTTTGTTCTGTTCTGTTATTAAAAGCAATTTGTAGATGTGACTGAAAAGGTAATTTTATATTTAAAACTATTATTTAAGTGTTTACAACAGAGCAAATATTGAACAAAATTATTTGAAAAATTAAATAAGAATTATATAACTAAGTAAATAATTTTATTTCCTTACATTTAAAATAATTATTTTTATTTTATGTTTTATTTATTTGTTTTTTTGGGGGGCCGTTCTGTTACACCATAATCTATCTCCAAAATCTTTCCCTAATCGTGAGGAGGAGGAGGAGGAGGAAGAGGAAGGCCTGGATCCTCTGCATCTGCCCCTCCCCCATGCAGAGTCACCCTTCCCCCTCGTCTTCGCCACAATGGCGAGTCCCCCGGTGATGGGGGAGCAGGGAGTTGGGCGCCTTGCAGCTTGGTCTCAGTTTGCGTCTTTAGAAAAACCAGCTGCTCCTCTCAGCCTGAACTCAGGTTCAGCTTCAGGCTCTGAAATTTAAATCAGGGAAATAATCACCAGCAGCTGAATATTTACAGCTCATTTTGGGATCTTAGGATTCGTCTTGTTGTTTATCTTGTAAACTTGTATTTTTTTTCTCTGGTTGTCTCTGATTTTGGTATATTTAGTAACTCCATTACATTTGAGTTTTATGCAGTCAGATTCTTGATTTCATCTCCTATTACGTCCCTAGATCTTTTAATAGTTGTCCTATTTTCACAGTAGTTGTGGCTGTTTTGGGATTTCTGGCAGCTCCAGCTCATTATTTTGGTATCATTTCCCCTGATCCGGTTGTCCGGTTTGGTACGGTGTCTTCAGGAGAGCAGGCTGTTTTCCCACCTGGTAGAATCGGTTCCGTTCGGGACCAAAACTGCGACATTTGTTCCATTTTTGACTGCTATGATTTGGTTTCTGCGTTGTCAAACCAACCAAAGCCTTTGAGCAACATGTTCCGCTCCTGGCCTGTGGGGGCGCTGCACCAACAACCACTGAAGAAAGCAACACAAAAACATTTTCTTTCTTCATAAAGCATAAATAAACATGGAGTGGTGTCAAACTGTAGTGGTTGGAGGATTTCTCTTTTGTCTTTAGCTGAACAGCAGAGGAGCCATTTCTCCTACTTGCGCTAGGCTAGCACATTTGTTTTGGTTGTACTTACCCAGAATGCCCTGCGCTGTAGTCTACTTCCTGCTTTTAGTCTGCTTGGTGTTCACATGTACATGCAGAGTTCACTTCAACCAAACCAGTTTGTAGGTGGATCAGGGTTTGATTTTCTGGTCGATTAGCGTTCACACCTCCCATCCGAACTGGACTTTCTAGGCAAACGGACTGGAGTTGGATTGAAGCTGGTGGAAACGATGCGGCCTTAGACGCACAATAAGTCGGCTGTGTCTGTGTCAGAACCATCATCCTGTGGATCTACAGCTGAAGGAGGAATTGCCATTTATGACGCATCAGTGAGAAAAACGTTGGATAAAATCCAACATTATTGTTCAGACAGCTGAGACTTTGAAAACTGCCATAAAGAAACAATAAATCAATCGCATGATAAATAGAAATCAGCTTAAAAATTTCGGTTTGTATGATTCGATGTTTTCTCTTCAGTTTGCTGTTTTTTGAGATGCAGTTTTGTTTCCAGAGACTTTATAATTCATGTTAGTTGTTATTTTTGTTGTTTTGTTTATTTATTTAGCATATTTAAAATGCCTCCCAGTTCCAGTGTGAAGTGTTCATTAGAATTTAAATTGTATTATTTTCATATTACATGAAAATGGTCTGAAATTAACAATATTATCATTTATTGCAATGACTTCTGGAACAATTTATTTCCAGCTGAAGTGTTACAGTTTCTGGTTTCAGCACATTCTGATTTAGATCCACTTCTGAGCTCCTTCCAGAGACGGGATTCAGGATTTCTGGAATTATGACTTTCAGTGTAATCTGCAGTTTAGCCTGCTTTGTTTTGGAACGCTGCTGGTTTAATCCCTAATCTGTCTTTCTCTATCTATGCTATGTTTTCAGTTTGTGAATGTTTTCCTTTTGTTAATCTTGATTTATTCCATAAACACTCCAAATTACACCAAAACTGTCCCATTTGATTCAGTTTTTCTATTTTTAAGACGTATGTAAATCCTCACAATCACCCAATGCCAAAGTCGACGCCTCCTGTTGTAATTTCCAGCTTTTCACGTCGTCCAGTTCAGCTGATCAGGGCCTTCATTCCTCCTCTCTGTTGTTTCTGTCTTCACGGTGATTGCACTCGCAGCAGGAGACCTCGCCGTGCCGCCGGTGGTCGGCCGCAGGAGAGCCATGCCTCTCCATTATGCAGCGTCCAGTTGGCAGAATTAAACACGGACAGCCGAATCCATCAGAGGCTCGTCTGGAGGCGCGGACGCCGCTCCAGCTTTGCAGATCCTGCCTGGTGCTGTTGCTGCCCATCGGCCCGGCTTCAAACAAAAAGACACCGTTCTGATTATTCACAGAGATGCTGGGCGTTGTGGCGCGTTGCAGGCTGAATGTAAAGGAGGCAAATGTTTAAAATGCAGTTCTTACAATTCTGGAAAACTGTGTTATTTAGATTTCTCTTAATCCAGGTTGGAAAACAACAGAAGAAATGAGGGATGGATATGGGGTCAAATTGGACTTCATGTGGTTGTTTCCACCTCCAAACACACAAACAGGATCTTAGGGAGAAATCACAAAATGCAAATGTCTTGAAATACAACAAAATGAACAAGTACCTCTGGAGCAAGATATAGGAGCTTGTTTTCAGTAAATTATTCCTTAATATTGATGAAAAAGTTCTAGTTCTGCAGGTTATTATGACATGGAAACAATGCCTCATTATTCTTCTGAGAAAAACTCTGATCTCTTAGATTATAGTCAGAATTCTGAGATTAAATCAAAATTCTGAGAAAAAGCATGTCTGGCCGCAAATATGAAAAATATGGATTTCTTCACAAAGACATCAAGCTTTTGCTGAAAGGCTAAAGAACAGGCTTCATTTGTTTCTGAGCGTTTCTGTTGAATTTGTTGCCAGTAAAACGTTTGGCTGGTTGGTGAAAAATCTTCTGTGAGATTCTTCCCTGCAGAAGATCATCAGTGATGCTCCAGCAGCGCTGGACCTTCACATCATTTGCTGCATGATAACATCCGAGCTGCAGCAGAGCCGGTCAGGCTTCAAAGCTCCCAGGAAAGATCCCGGCTCAGCGGGGGGCCGCTGACGATGGAGGAGGGGAGAAGGCAGCAGACCTGGGTGTCATGGAAACATGGAGGTCAAGAAGCTTTAGTTCACTACACGATTCTGAGCCTCGATGATGTTTATTTAGCTCCATTATTTTCTTTCTGACTCGTTCACTTTAGAAATTTCCATTCCTACGTTTTCTGTTATTCTGGTTTTGGATTCTGTGCAACTGGAAGGATTTCTGCTCCTACTACTTTACTTTCAGGCAACTGTTATGATGCGTAACCATGGCAGCAACATTTTGTTTTTACAAGCTACTGATTAGCATCTCCAATAAGGATCTCATCCCCTACTCCAGCATCTTTCTAACCTCACGGACAGATATAGATTTTAAGAGGAGGAGCAAAAGTGAAAGGTGTGGATTAGCAGCGCTGCTAACAACTGATGGTCCATCCAGGACATAATCTGTGGAAAATCATCTCTGCTTTCTGATGTTAGCATGACATGATGGCTAAGCAGTCTTCAGTCAGAGGCCTCTTCAGATTTGTTGCAAGACTGACTGCTACTGGAGATCCTTCCTGCCCAAAGCACTACCATCCACAACAATCTGAGTATTATATTTCATTTAACGTTGGATTAAATAAAGTATTTTAAAATTGAATTTTCACATAAAGTGGCATATTTCCTTTTCTCCAAAAAGAAAAACCAAATTAGCAAACTTCTTTAACTGAATTTATATCCCTAAAAGTGAATTATTTGCATCCAGCATCCTGCATAATATTGCAAAACCGTTACAGTCATTTTACTACCATAGAAGCAAATCAGCTGTGAAAGAGTTAATATGACCAGATTTAATAGAAATAGAAAGAAGAAACACAGAATGTGCAATAAAATTAAATTGAATCTGTGCTGTTCCTCAGGGCTCTGCCTTCAGCCCAGTTTGTTTTCTTTATCAACATACATACAGTTGAAACCATAAGTTTACATACACCAAATAAAAAGACACACATATGTTTTTACAATCTGAAGTTAAATCAGTCCAAACATCTCAGTGACTATCAGGAATAAATTGTCTTTTAAAATGGATCAAACGTTTTTGGTTTCCTTCCACAAACGTCTGTTAGTTTAACCAACACATCTGACATCTGACCTGGAGATGTGTTATCGGCTGAGAAATTAGAAATTCTCTTTCCTGAAGAGTCTAAACATATTTTCCTCTCTTAGCTTTGGTTAATCAGGAGGAATTCCTGCTCTGTTTACCAGTTGTGTCTTGTAGGTCAGATGTGAATTATTCAAACTAATAATTTAGTTTCATATAAAACATGTCATATTATGTGTCACATGAATATGTTAAAACAATAACACATCTCCAGGATTTTTCTTTCATCACACTGGGGATCAACAACAAGCTTTGAGAGTCAATAAATCCTTTTGTCTATATATTTATCATTTTTATTGCTGTTTAAAAAATATTGGCTTTTTATAGCAAAAAAACCCTCCATTATAGTTTTAGTTCTGTAGGATTTTTATTTCAAATGGATGAATTTTTATGTATTTATTTATTTTTCATATATTTATGTTTGACCTTTGATGATGTAAAGCTCGAATTTAGAGACAAATATATAATAACAGTATTTTGTTTTTACAGTAGGATTAATAAAATTGTGTTCAAAATATTAACTGTTTATTGACTCAATAATAGATAAAAAAAATAAAAATCATCTTGATATGTTCTGTATTTGTTTCAATATACGGTAAAACATACATTCAGACACAGTATGGACCCCCCACCCCGCCATCTTGTAGCTGAATTTCAATGAACCATCCATAATGCATGATGGGTCCCGTTACCATGGCAACATAAATCCAAGGTTACACCAAACCCCTGACGCCCCCTCTTCCCCCCATCCCATCCAGAGACATAATTGGTTGTCACGGTAACCCAGTTGTTCTGATTCTCCCGATGGAGGAGACGCATCCATCAGGCCGGCCCAACCCCCAACCGAACCACCTCCACCACTAATCAGCCCCCAGCACTCCCAGTCTGCTACTGGAGGGAGATAAATCGGCTTTCGCTCGGAAAACAAAAAAAATAATTTAGCTTCACTGGTTTGTTTTGATGGTTTCCTGTTAAATTCTAGTTTCATTTTCACTCTTTATGTGTAAAACGTCTCAGTTTATCATTGATAAAACTCACAATGTGACCTTCAGATGTTGCTATGCAACATTTTACTGACAGACTGATCAAGTTTATAACTAAAAATTAAAAAACAATAAGTGGTTTTTCTCCACTTGATTCTTAAAGAAATATTTACAACATTTTGAAAATGTTCTTTCTAATTGAATAACATGTTCTCTGACATTTCCCATTTTGAAGAGTAGCTTAAATAAATAGGAAATCTGTGTCGCATCATAATTGTTCCCCAGGTAAACAGAAGGTCATAAATTGTTAATTAAAAGCGTCTGCTGCAACCAGATTATGTGTTTTCCATTATGCCATTTTATAGCGCAATCATGTAACTAGTTTACCTTCAGTTGTTAGAAAGGTCATAACTATCAAATATGTCTTAAAGGAAATATAACATTGTAATTTAACACCTTGAATTTGGGCCTCCGTCTCTTTAAGAAGCTCCTGCTCTTTCTGAAACTCCGCCTTCATGATGTCATCACAACATTGCTCCTCTATTATCCCTCTAACACATTTTAACACTGAGAATCAGCTCCTATAATGAGCTCAGCAGTTCCACCAGGTGTTTGCTAATTGTTGCTGGCTAGTCTGAAGGAGCTGAGTGGGGCGGGAGCTGCGCTTCGAAGGCGGGGCTCCCGCTACCAAGGCGTTTTGCACAGCTGAATGGTTGCCATGGAGATTAAAGGATTTCTCAAACATGCATGAAAGAATAAAATGAACACTCCAGGTTTGCTTAAGATGAGAGAAAAACATTTTAAAAGTTTGTTTCAAAGCTTGTTTTACATAATACTGTCCCTTTAATATATCAGATCAGCTGCAAATGGAGTCTCCATTTTGGTTCTTCTGATTTTATTTTTTGTTCTTTAAACAATAAAATAAGAACATTCATTTTGATTTCTTGTTTGAACGTGTTATATAAAAATGTAAGTTACAGAGAACAGAAAAAGTTAACATGCTTTTATTATGAAACTTTTCCAGATTTACTTTAAAAATTCTGACATGATCAAATATTTTTCCAGTTTTTTAAGAAATAAAATATTTTTCTTTCTCCAAATCTAATCAATCCCAGCAGCCAATCAGCTCTCAGCACTCTGTTACCACAGCAACCACATAATCAATCTTCAGACCACGTTTTGCTGCTTCCTGTTTCCACCTGAACGGTTCTCACCTCTGCAGCAGTTTGACCTCTGACCTCTGAGGGCTCCCACAACAACAGCCGCATTCCAGTGTAATGGCTCAGCTCATGTATGTAAATGGCTGCTGACACACACACTGGGGCTAATCAATGGCCCACTGACAGCTCTGATTGTCTCCGCAGCTGCACTTTATTTCACGTGTAAAAGCCTGGTTAACAACTTCCAATCAAACTGCAGATTTTCTCTCATTTCACAGAAAAAACATCACATGTTGCCACATGTCCCGTTTCAAAATGGCCGCCAGGTGATTTGACTTTGACTCTGTTTCATTCTCAACATGTGTACACAACATTTATACAAAATAAGAACAGATGGTTTAATTAGTCTCAATGGTGCCGTTCTGGGCTCTCTGTTTGTGACAGTGAAATATTAACAACAATATTTAGTTTGTCATAAAAGTAAAGTAATATTTTCACCATGGTGAAAATGTAAAAACTGCATATTTATTTAGCAAGCTAAAGAGTTTGCTAGTGTGGAGAATTATCCTTTCTCCAGTAGGTTTTGATGTATCAGGTTGAAGACGAGTCAGTGACTGAAATTCATGAATTCCATTTAAAAAGACTAAAAACAGATAATTCATAAAACAAAATATATACCGTGGAGATAAAGATTTAGGTCGAAGCTAAATACTAGCTAGCGAAATTGCAAACTCAAAATAAATATTTAGCTTCAACCAACCAAATATTTAGGCACAGTAAGTTAGTATGTAAACTAAATATTAGCCCCAAAAACAAGAGGTTAATGTTATAGTTTGATGCTACATATGATACACCCTATCAGTCGTGGGAAATAAACAGTCTCTGCTGCACCAACCTAAAGGTAAAAGTCTAAGCAGTTTGTGTCCAGTATCTGTGGGTTCTGCAGAGACGTTTGCTGCCATTAATACCTGAGTTTTCTGTTGATTTTATCACCACTATTTTGTAGTACTGCACCATGATCAAAAGTGCATTATTATCATTATGTTATTATTACAGTTGTTGCTTAAACAGTAAATAGGTGTTTAATGATACATCCCTGCTGTTTCTGCTAAATGTGTAAATAATCTTGGAGATCCAACACACGTACAGACAGCTGGTAAACCCCTGATGATCTACAGGCTGAATAAATATTGATTACATGATTTTTGTGTCCCTGAACACCAATAAAAACTCATTAAACATCGACAGTTTCAGTTATCAATTTAAATGAGATTAAAATAACGGACAGTCGCCAGTGGGAGTAGACGTGGAGCTGACTTTAAGCTCTGATTGGCTGGCAGCAGTCTGGAGGCGGGAAAGTTTGGACCTCTAAACGCTGTGATTGGTCGGGGCAGGAAGCGTGGTGCGCATGAGCAGCCTGTTAATTAGACGCCGGTTTGAGCGTCGGAGCAGACGGAGAGATGCTGCTGGACTGAGCGGAGCCTCGCGGCTGGAAGGGGGAAAACCAAGTTAAAACAGGGAAAAAGGAGCAGGAAAAGCGTTTCTGCTGGATTACCAGAGTCTCCTGCGGCTGACTCTGCAACTGTCTGGGACCATGGTCCAGCACAGGGAGCATCCTGGAGCGGGAATCACCAAGGAGTCCCGCGAGGCGACGGACACCGAGGAGGGTGAGCTGCTGGCGGCTTCGGCCTGCAGCGTCGTGCCGCTGAAGCCGGACTGGTGTAAAACGGCGTCGGGCCACATAAAGCGGCCCATGAACGCCTTCATGGTGTGGTCCAAGATCGAGCGGAGGAAGATCATGGAGCAGAGTCCGGACATGCACAACGCGGAGATCTCCAAGCGGCTCGGGAAGCGCTGGAAGATGTTGAAGGACACGGAGAAGATCCCGTTCATCCGGGAGGCGGAGCGGCTGCGGCTCCAGCACATGGCCGACTACCCGGACTACAAGTACCGGCCCAAGAAAAAGCCCAAGACCGAGGGCTGCGCCTTTCCGGCGGGGAAGTCATCCGCTCAGTCCCCGGTGAAGAGCACCGTGAGGCCGGTGAGTAAAAACCCCGGAGCCGCCAAGAAGCTGTCCAAACTGAAGGCGGGGAAGACGGTGGCCGCGTCCGGCCGCGGGGGCGGCCACCTGCCGCCGCCGGACCACCGGTACCGGTACATGGTGAGCACCGGCTTTAAAACCGTCAAACGGGAGTTTACCGACGACGAGGAGGAGGAGGATGATGATGATGACGATGATGATGAAGACTCTGAGGAAGAGTTCAAAGTGGAGGAGGAAGAGGAGGAGGAGGAGGAACCGACCCGGTTCCGCCTGGCCAAGGTCCCGTCCGAGCCGCAGTTTGAGTCCTCCGGCCGGCTCTTCTACAGCTTCAAGAACATCACCCGGCAGGGCGGCGCGGCCTCCGCCTACCCGGCCTCCCTCTCCCCCGCATCCTCCTCCCGCTCCGGGTCCACATCCTCCTGCTGCGGGGAGGACCTGGACGACCTCCCGGCGGAGCGGGCCGACCTGCCGCTGGGCTTCCTGGGCGACCCCTGGGCCTCCTCCTGCAGCGCCGCGGCCGGGAACCTCAGCCTGTCCCTGGTGGACAAAGACCTGGACTCCTGCGGCAGCGAGGGCAGCCTGGGCTCCCACTTCGAGTTCCCGGATTATTGCACCCCGGAGCTCAGCGAGATGATCGCGGGCGACTGGCTGGAGGCCAACTTCTCGGACCTGGTCTTCACGTACTGACCGGCCGGAGCCGAGGTTCGGATCCGGTGCTGATGGTGGAGCTTCGCTGTAAAGGGGGCGTGGCCGCTGGACTCGGTACCGGTTTCGGAGCTTTGCTTCTCCCGACCTGGACTCGGTACTCTCCAACAGGGTTTTTATGAATTAATTTTCCGTCTCAGGTCCGACCCATTTCCCGGACTATGCAGTCTCACTCAGACCCATAAGAACTGTAGAACCAGAACTGTAGGACTTCAGGTGTTTTTTAACGTCGGATACTTTTGCAGCAACTTTAAAAAGAACCAGAACCGAACTAGGCGTGGCAGGAAACCTTTTTGATATTTGCATAACCAAACATACCTCACCTTTTTAAAGATTTCAGAATAATAATAATAAAATGACTATTTTCAGGCATATTTTTGTACATTCAGAGGGAATGTCAGGCACTTGTTCACTCCTGGTTTGTTTTTCCTGAAAACTGTTGGTTCCGGTTCTGCCTTGATTTAATGCCTTGCAGTTGTTTTAAAGCAGATGGAGGTGTACTGGGAGGTGTACTGGGAGGTGTACTGGGAGGTGTACTGGGAGTACTGGTCAGAGTGTAAATGTTGTGTATAAATAGATTAAAGTTTAGCAAGTTTGTGTGACTGGTTATAAAGATGGAGGAAAAGCTGGGAGTTTCTGTTGCTTATTTTAATTATTTTTGTATCACTTCATCAGCAGCACATGTCTGTTTTGTTGCTCATTATTTTTGTGCAATATGAAAGAAAATGAACGTAAAGAAAAGGCCGTCCTGGTGTTTTGTAGCAGAAGGGAAACTGTGTGAAGTTGTCCTTTATCATAAAGTCTGTATGTCTGAATAAATCAGCTGGAACTGAATCAGATCATCTCATTATTGATCCTTCTGGGCTCTGATTGGCTGATTAGTGGAAAATATAAAGTCAGTGCATAAAATACTCCTGCAGGTTAGAATTGGATAAAAGAAATTCAGAACTTCTGACTAAACTTGATAAAAATCTGAAGTCACATTTGATGGTTTAAGTTCATCTGTTGCAAATGTTTGCACATTTATCAGCCTTTTTCCATATTCCTTCAAATATTATTCATATTGTAAAATTTTTCTAGGAATTACTCTTGCAGATTTTGACTCATTCTAGGAACGAAAAAATCCATAAATTCAAACTGAACTGTTAACTGAAAAAATTCAACATGTTAAGTCAGATTTTTCTTCTAACTTTATTCATATAAATCTAAACAATCAGGACTAAACACAGATGTATCTCTAAATATCCAAAACTTGATTTATTTCAACTAATTTGTTCCGAAATTATTTATTACATGATATATTCTATCATTTCCTCAAAGTGCTTGGGTTCCCCTGTTTGTGCACCTTTTTCTTTCCACTAAACTTTCCACTAATGAAAGTGGGTACAGTGCTGTGAAGCTCCTGGAGTCGGCAGTTTTATAACATATTGATTTGAGGGAAATAATTTAAAATTTGGGTTTTAAATGCCTCAGAAATTGACTAAAATAACTCAAAACAGTTGGAAAGAAATAAATGAACTTTATAAAGTTTAAATTAATCAGCTGATTTCTTCCTTCTTTCTTCCTGTGTTTCTGATCTGAGCTGACTGTGCAAAAGTTTTAAACCAGGTCAGCTGAAAAGGCAGATAAATCCTGTTTTTGGTCTAAAATCTGTTTGATTCAACAGTGACCTCTGACCTTTAACCCACTGTAGGAATCAGAACCTCAGTGTTTCTGGACTCTGAGGCTGAAAATAAAGAACAAATGTGATTTAAGGTTTTTAGTTTCTGGTTTTGTCGGTTTTCCAGCTGGAGCTTCGTCTCCTGTCAGGGTCTGCAGGGCGGCGGCAGCGACCCCAATGCAGGGCGGCGACCCCAATGCAGGGCGGCGGCGGCGACAGCTCTGACT
The DNA here is from genome assembly GCA_903067055.1 of Poeciliopsis paucimaculata. Lineage (NCBI taxonomy): Eukaryota > Metazoa > Chordata > Actinopteri > Cyprinodontiformes > Poeciliidae > Poeciliopsis > Poeciliopsis paucimaculata. Next base: position 4,784 of record CAEGAD010042314.1, on the reverse strand, counting down.
GCGAAGTCAAACTGTTTTCACAACTGCAGCTGATTAACTGTAGGGTTGGGCCTTCATCAGAGGAAGAGGAGGAGAGCCGGTCACATCTGTGAGTTTAGTTTCTGAGCGTCTTTTAGCCGTTCGGGTCTCATGACTCCTGCAAACAGACGTCTGTTTATGAGCGCTGCGTCGATAAACGCTCAGTAAAAACCACTGGCTGCCGTCCAGATCTGGGAGTTTATACGGTTCTGGTGTGAAGTTAAAGAAATGACAATAATTTGTGTTATTTAGCCCATCAAAGGAGGAAAATCTCAGTTTAACCCTGTTATTCATTATAAAGGTCAGTTTAAAACTAAATATTTAATTAGCAAGCTACAAACTAAATATTTAGTTTAGAAACTAAATATTTATTTAGCTAGCTAAATATTTAGTTAGCTTTAAGCTAGATAAATATTTAGTTTACAGGCTAAGTATTTCTCTTCAAACTAAATATTTAGTTAATAAGGTAAATGTTTAGTTCCAAGCCAGCTAAATATTTAGTTTATAAGTTAAATATTTCTCCTGCAAATATTTAGCTAATATTAAAATTCATCTGCTGATCTGACTTCTTCTCTGGCTCCTTTTCTGCTTTAACCTGAAATGTTGGTAAAATAAATGTGATAAAGACGTTAGAAGAAACAAGAACACAGGAGTTTACAGAGGATGCTAGAAGATCGGGCTTTTATTTTGGTAGTCCACTTCCGGTTACCAGCAAGTCAATTTTCAAATATTTAGCTTCAAACTAAATATTTATCTTTATCTTAACACATCTGAGACATTTATAAAAGATGAATCAATAACATGGTGACAATGTAATTAGAGTTTTAGGCTGAATAACGCAAATTATTGCTGTTAATTATTTTAATACTTTAGCTGCTTGTTTCTTTTCCTGAAGGTGAGACAAAATGTTCTTTTGATGCTTTCAGTGTTTAAACATGCAGATCATGAAGGTTTAGTTGAAAGTAACAGAAGAAAAACAAGTGGAGCGTCGTGGGGATGGACTGTTCCCTCAGGCCTGAGGTTTCTGGTTCTGGGTGTTTTTACAGTGCAGGGTGGAGACGCTCTGAGGCTTTCAGCAAGACGAGTTTTAAGGTTAAAGATCAGTCAGAGACACAATGTGTTCATCATGAGCTGCAGTGAAACCGCTCAGTGTGACTGACGGGTCAATATGAGCCGGTTCTGGATCCGTTTAAAAGCCTCTTTAAGGCCTTGATGACAGAAGGACTCATTTTACTTCCAGCCGCAGACAAAAGCGCCAGTGTTGGACGGCGGTGAGGTCACAGAGCAGAAACCACATCAGAAATATCACCTGACACCAGATACCAGCCAGTATCAGCGGCCCGGCCCAGCCCGGCCCGGCCCGGCCCAGGACAGGTCTGGTTCTGATCAGCAGCAGAACACTCCATACTAACATGGACTCTGTCGGGTCAGGCTGCTGATCCGAGACGGACAGACGCAGAACTTCCCACTCAAAACAACCAATCAGAGCCAGGAGGAAGGTCTTAGTGCTGTCAATCATCCTCATGTACATGCTGCTAAATTAGTTAATGGCAGAAAAAACAACCTACCATTACAGAAAAAAAACATTTTTCCACTGGTCATGCTAACTAGCCTTAGCATTCACAACAGGCTATGCTAATAGGGAGAACACAAGCATGATTGACAGCGCTAAGACCCACCTCCTGGTTCTGGTTGGTTGTTTCTAGTTTGCACAGGGAGAAGGCAGTGGATCATCTGTCTCTTACATCACCATATAGTGACAGTTTCAACAAATATGTGAAAAAATATTTTTTTATGTAAGTTACGTACTGTAGCTTTAATAGTAGGCCTTTCACTGACCCCTGGTCCTCCAAACCTCAGTCTGGGTTTGGCTGAAGTGAACTCTGGTTCGGTTTGAATGTGAATGCCAAGCGGACCGGTCACCGCTCCAAAAGCAGGAAGTGGACTACAGTGCAGGGCATTCTGGGTAAATACAACCAACACAAACATGCTAACCTAGCGCTAGGGGATTAGCCATAATCAAGAGAAATCCTCCAACCACTAAAAGCTGACGCCTCTTCATTTGTGTTTCTGAAGAAGCAGGTTGTGCCCAGTGTCTCTTTTTGTGTTGTTTCCTGGGTGCCAGCGCCCCCACAGGCCAGGAGGGGAACAGGTTGGTTGGTTTGACTCAGAGCAAGGAGAGAGAGAACCACAGCAGCTGGAGATGGAACAGATGTTGAAGTTTTGGTTCCCAGTCGGACCGAGTCTACCGGACTATCAGATGTAATCAAAGTATTGATCTTTTAAAATCAGAAAATTACCAGGGACTCATTCACTGGATGGCAAATGACAATAACAGTGGGACCAGAGCTGAGCCTTGTGGAACCCCAAGAACCGGCCTGTCTTCACACACAATGTCCTTAGAAGAGAACCGGTCCTGTTTTTTACACTGAGACCCAACAGGACCAACATGTTCATGTCTGTCCTCATCAGCAGCCATTAGCAGATCGTTGGATCTTTTACTGAAGCAGTTTCACTGGAGTGAAGCTTCAGAAAACCTGGATCTGAGTTGAGTTTCTACGACTTATTCAAGAAATTTACTGAGAAAATGCAGCTTGGAGATTAACAGAAGTTTAGTTCAAGGTTAGTTTCACTCCAACTGTTTTAAAATACAATTAAATGGTTGCCATGGAGATTAAACAAGTCTGGAAAAAAATCAAGGCAACACTTCAGCTTGTTTTTGATGGGGAATAAAGTCATAAGATGATGGAATAAAAAGTCAGTTTTACATAATCCTGGGTCATTTGGGTGAATTATGGTCAGAACCTGAACGAACAAAGTCGGGGTTGTAGTTCCAACGAACAGGTAGAGATTTTCATTTTAATGAGCTCAGATTATTTCATCTAATCAGGATGAAGGAAGTAAATGGCTGAACTCTGAGTCTCCAAGCTGCTTTTGCCTCACGTTTCTGATTGGTTCTAGTTTGGTTCCTTCTTGCTTTCATGTTTTTATTTGCCTTATTCCACCTCGATGATCTGATGTTTTTGCCAGAACTGGTTGGTATAGCTGGAGAATCAAAGGTCTGTGGAGTTTTTGAACCTAAATCTGGATCCCAACCTGGCAGAACGAGACGAGCTGTCCTCAGTGGTAAACCAGCACACTGCAGCAGGCGCAGAAATTGGGAACGGGGGGAACTGAGAGGGGGCAGGAAGCCGGCGCTTGGCCCTGTCTGACCCCGTCTGATGTTTCCAGTGTGTGTGAACCAGTTCTCCCAGTTCACCAGAGACGAGCGGTGGCAGGAAATGGTTTAAAGTGAGCCAGTCCAGCAGAGGTGTGACGATGTCTTCATCAGAAAAGTTTCATTTTGAGGAATGAGAGAAACGTCCTGATGTGGGCCGGACCCGCCTGGTCCTGATGACTGTATTTTTACCAGCTGGGTGTTAATGGGAGCTGTTCTGGAAACCATCCACACTCCCACAAGCAGTCAGCTTCCTGCTCTGGGTGTTTGTGCAGAGATTATTTCCTCTGGTTCTGCTGCAGCCAAACGTAAAGCAAACAACGACAGATTTAAACCAGAAACCTTTGAATATTCTCTATTTTTAAACCCATTCAGAGTGAAAACTTTCATCAACTCTTATTCTGGTGAGATAAAAGGATGAAACCCTGGAAGATTAAACAATCAAAGTTGGATTTTCTTTAGAGAAAAAGGTTCAAACCTGATGTGCTCCCAACCTGCTGGTATGTCGTCTTCAGCTCAGGCAGAAACAGAGGAAGGTGTAGATTTCTAAACTCATGTGGATTTGATTAAACCGTCCTGTTGGAGTCTGTAATCACTGAGACAGAGGAACTAAACTCACCAACTCCAAGGAAACAAACCCTCTTAGAAAACCTCCCCGTAGTTTTCTGGTGTTTAATAATTATTCAGTCATTCTGTAGTTTCTCTGTTTTCATCTGGTTTGGATCTTAAATGTTCAGCAAAGCGTTTTTCAGGACGTTGATCAAAAGTTCTGTTTGTGAAAAATTTTTATCATTGTGATAATGACTTGACTTGTTCTTTATAGTCATTTAGTTGGTTGGTTGGTTGGTTGGTTGGTCGGTTGGTTGGTTGGTTGGTTGGTCGGTTGGTTGGTTGGTTGGTCGGTTGTTGGTTGGTAGGTTGGTCAGTTGGTTGGTCGGTCGGTCGGTCGGTCGGTCGGTTGGTTGGTTGGTCGGTTGGTTGGTTGTTGGTTGGTAGCTTGTTGGTTGGTAGGTTGGTCAGTTGGTTGGTCGGTCGGTCGGTCGGTTGGTTGGTTGGTTGGTTGGTCGGTTGGTTGGTTGGTTGGTCAGTTGGTCGGTTGGTTGGTTGGTTGGTCGGTTGGTTGGTTGGTTGGTTGGTTGGTTGTTGGTCGGTTGGTTGGTTGGTTGGTAGGTTGTTGGTCGGTTGGTAGGTTGTTGGTTGGTTGGTTGGTTGGTAGGTTGGTTGGTCAGTTGGTTGGTTGGTAGGTTGTTGGTTGGTTGGTTGGTTGGTTGGTAGGTTGTTGGTCGGTTGGTTGGTTGGTAGGTTGGTAGGTTGTTGGTTGGTTGGTTGGTAGGTTGTTGGTCGGTTGGTTGGTTGGTTGGTTGGTTGGTTGTTGGTCGGTTGGTTGGTTGGTTGGTTGGTTGGTTGTTGGTCGGTTGGTTGGTTGGTTGGTTGGTTGGTTGGTTGGTTGTTGGTCGGTTGGTTGGTCGGTTGGTTGGTTGTTGGTTGGTAGGTTGTTGGTTGATAGGTTGGTCAGTTGGTCGGTTGGTTGGTTGGTTGGTTGGTTGGT
>CAEGAD010042305.1:0-25900 GCA_903067055.1 Poeciliopsis paucimaculata | reverse complement strand
TGGTTGATGTCAAATTGTCATAACAAAGACATTTTGAATAATGTCAACTTTGTATTAAGTGTCATGATTTACCGAATGACACTTTATGACAACAGTCATAAATATTCATGTTCATAACAGGTGTTATGTCATGTTTATGATGGTGTCATGACTGTCTTATTCACAACCCGTCAATGTGTTACCATATAATTAATGACTGGGAAAATTAATCAGATAAAACAAAGTTTGACTCCTATTTTTAGATTTTACTACAAAGAAAAACAAATTTTACAAAAGTAAGAAGAAATTTACTTACTTGACTTCCATATTTATAATTATAGTTTGTGATGTAATGGAGAAAAAGATTTCTTGCACCATTAGTGTCTTTTGGGTATGGAAGATATTGCATAAAAACACAAACTTTTTAAAAAAATTATTTTTAGGATTAAAGACATTCTTCAGGCACATGTGGCTGCAAAGCTGCAGGTTTCATACCCCATCTTCTAGCACTTGTACAGAGAGTCAAATATCTATCTCTACACTCCAACAAAGACTAAACATGACTGCCTATTGGCAAGAGGGAAGTGTGCCAGGTTTTAACAGGAAAGCTGGTAAACACTGTCAGGGGTTTTGTTTGAAGCAATCATTTCTTAAAAGGCGGATTTATCTCCTTATCTCCATGGCGAATACACTCTAAGACTGATTTTATTTCTATATTTCCAGATAGATTATGCAACTGCTATAAAAAAAAAACGTATTCCCCTCTTTAACAAATAGATCATACGCCTATTCATCCTGATCACATAAAGCTGTAGAAGTTTGAGCAGCTGGAATGAAAAACTCATTAAAATATGCCCCTGACCTTAGATTCACACAAATGCTTTATTTTTAATGGAGTATGGCTTTCCAAATGTTCTGAAATCACTACATTTAGTTTTTGATTCACTTTTTACGCAGTACTCTGAACTTCATTGGAAGTCAATGTGCAAAAACAATGAAAGAATAAAACATTCATCGAGTATGTTCTGTTTTAAACAAGTAACAGAAAAATGTGATTATTTAAAAGGTAATTTTTCAAAACATGCACCAACTAGCAGTAACTGAGCATATCATTCCTGTGAAACCATTTGTGTGATGTGCAGGCATGAAGCATTAGTTGCTAGCAAATGCGTGCAGTTGGTTAGGCAGAGTGCAGGTAGTGTTTAAGCAGACCACAGGTTTCCAGAAAGTGCAAATTAAATGAGAACCGCAGGCGACAACAGTTCAGCAAGCACAGGCAGATGGAAAGAGGTGGTGAAGGAGAGATAAATGAGGCTTATCTCAAACATCCAACTCATGCAATGCAGTGGGAGAGCAGCAAGGAAAGAGGGAAAGAACATTGTGTCAGTTTCCAAAATGGTTAGAACTTCAATTCAGCGCTTAAGCTTTCTGGTGGTTGTCAGAGAGCCATTTTTCAATAAATAAAAGCCAAGGTGACTCTAACCTGCTCTTTACACGTTTAAAACACACAACATATGTGCAGGAAAAATGATATCCTGATGGAAAAGCTGCTTTGACCATATGCTCCCTTACAGCCTCCCACCCCCACGTGGATTTTAGAGTTCAACAAAGGGAGAAGTGGTTACATAACCATTACCATCTGAGACGGAAGAAAAAAAGGTAACCTGACATTAGCTATCTTGTGTCACCACATGCTTAAAAAGCAAAATCAGTTTTTGCCTCAAAAGTTAAAACAGGTCAGAATGACAGAAGACCACAACAGACTGGCCTTTCCCCTACAAAGCACCATTTTAGGCACATAAACTGATACAATTACAGATTAATAATGCAGAGTTCAAATAAAGAGAAATATAACAAATCCTTTAATATTCATATAAGGACACATTTGTCATTCAAGGCATGATGACAAAATAAAGACAATACAAAAAGTGACTTAGAAGAACTGCTGTCTTTAATAAAATGCTTTTCAAATCTTACAAAAAGGCAGAAAAAGTAACAGCAGACACTTCCTGGAATTAATTTTAAATAATACTGACATTCTCTTCTTATTAATCCATAGCAAGAGCCATCAGAAGGTTATTGGACCCATGTTTCAAAGACACTGAAGGGCCTTTAGGAGGGTAACTGCAGGGTAAACTGAAGGTCAATGTGCATAGTCTTAGATATGCACAAATAATTGCTTATTAATAAGTGTAAACATCAAAACCCAATGCAACTCGGTGAGGTTTAGTGGCCGCAGAAACCTTATGCATAGCTTACAAGAGGCAACTAGTGGCAGACTGAAATGTACAGTGATGTGAAAACAACTTTCAACACCTTACAGATTTCTCCTGCTTTTGTTTTTTTTTTTTTTCTTTGCCATACTTAAACCAATCAACCAATTTGTGAAAATAAAGAAAATAAACAAAGAAAAAAGTAATCAACCCCATGTTAAATAAAGAAATAACCTTAATTAACCAAATTTTTGGGACATTATTTGAATCAAGGGTTAAAAAATTAATTACACTGAAAAATCTCGAAGTAACTTTAAGAAATTCAACAACACATGGGAAACAAATCGCAGTATTATAATTAAAATTTTGTAAAGAACACCTGTCCTTTGTGTGAATAGGTGGGCCAAGTGTTTTTTTCATTTATTTGTGTTATCTCTGTCTGATATTGGGGCTTCTTTGATTATCTTTAACAAGTAAGCAATGAAAAAGCAAAAGAAATCTACATATGAAAAAAAAAAATTTAGGAAAGGAAAACATCAAAATCCAAAGCAGTTTCTATCAAACATTTTTCTCCACTTACTTCCACTTCATAATTTATTGGAAATAAAAAACTACAGAAGCACATAACTAAAGAACTTCAAGTGATTAAATATTTGTTTCAGAGAACATCTGGATGGAAAAATTACATCACTTAATATGTACACAGAAGTCTATAAAGTGAACAAAGCCAAGGTTTTTCTGGACCTGAGCAAACAGATTCTTAGGAGTTTTGTGGTCTGAGATTAGGATTGAGGGCAGTGTTAAAGAGGCAATGATTTAATGTAGTGAGTAGGCTACTACAAAGCAAGGTTGACTGTGGGTAGTAGCGGTAGTAGTAGAAGTAGTAGTAGTAGTAGCAGTAGTTGGTAGTAGCCCTAACACCATGAAGTTATGGAGGTTTGGGGTCAGAGAGGAGAGTGAGAGAGCCCCAAGCTGCCAAAAAACAGCTGGACGTTTAAACGTCAAAGGCACTGAGGAAGAACACAGGACAGGAACAGGAAGCCCCGGCACAGGAAGCACATCATCAGTGAGTCAACAGCTTAAGCCGCGTGATCCAACTGACCAGTAGTGAGCGCTCTGCCGGAGTGCGCTTTGAGATGGGGTTTACGGGGGCCTTTTTCGTGTCCTCCTGGTAGGGGATGGTGGCACTGTTGTGGAGGTCTGAGTTGGAATAGTAGCAGCTGTGTCGGATGCGGTCCACTCGGACGAGCTGACGCTCCTTCGCAGGCCTGTAGGGAGAGGATGCCGACGGGACCTCCTCGGCAATGGTGGGAATCCGCTCGTTGCTGAGGTATCTGTACAGCAGGTCCTCACCTAAGGAAGGAAGACAATAAAAGATTCTTAGCAAAGAGGTACAAGAAAAATATATAAAGCTAGCATCATGTTTATATAAAAATTGAGAACTCAAACGATAGTCAAGAAAATCCTCAGGACATTCCTTTGTTGAACTATGCAATTTTAATAGAATTTCTTTAAGCTGCTGCAGTTTAACCACAGACCTAACAATGTTCCAGACAATAAAACACTGACAAACATTTCCATGGGCTATTTTCATTAAATATTTAAAGAATCACTTGAAATGACACTATAATCCAGAGAATGGATTGAAGTTTATAATAGAGATTCACAGAAAACCTTCCTGGTGATCAAAACTGACTGATTTGACAATTAAAGGGTTCTGATTAGTGATTGATGGCCTTTTCTCTGTCTGTGAACACACCAAACAGAAGAAGATACCAGTAATATCAACACTCCCTAGAGTGGAAGTGATTACTGAAAGGAGATCGACTGTTAGTCAGTTTCAGATTATGTTGAGGAATGGTGGCTGTCAACAGTCTGCTAACAACAAGGAGGTAAACTTTGGTAAAAACCAGAGACTTAAGATTGTACAGTGAAACTGCACTGTTTTGTCTTTTTGAGCCATTCTAATCTATCCCTCATAAAGCATGCTTATTCCCAAAAGAACATACAGTTAGTAATCAGTATTTAAAATAGTTAAAAATGTCAAATAGGTAATAAATTGGTTTAGAAAAAAAAAGGTTTAACTGAAGAATCTCTTTGCCAGTAGAATTTTAAATTATTTGGAGATTTTCAGGGATGTGCATAGATAGTTCTATGTATAAGGCCTTTGAGAAATTATATATATATATATATATATATATATATATATATATATATATAATGTCATATCTATTCAGAAAGCTAGAGAAAATATCAGATTGCCTGTTTCTCATGGAAACATAGGAATTAGTTAAAATCAGTATCAAATGGCTGTAGAATTAGCAAACCAGTGATTAAAAATAGGAATACCTTTTCTGCCATGTGCCCAGGGTTTGGTGTATGTGTCCATTACTGCAACACAAGTATCTGCTGGCATCGACAGTGGCCTTGGCTTACCTTGAGACAAGAATGTCACATTTTCAAGTTCTATTTTCAGAATGTTCTGAGTCCTTATGCATCAGAAAAATATTTATTTGAGATACTGACCACGTGAAGCCTTATGCTCCCTCATTCTGGGCTGGATTACGGTGGCTTCAATGGGACATCCGGGGCTTAACTTGTCATAATCTGTGATGGTGGTACGTTGTCTGCTCTCCTGGTCCAGGAAGGAGTTGGGTGACTCGGAGCCCTTCGGTCTTTTACTAATACTGGAGAGGGAGTCTGATCTCATCTCTCTGCACGCAGAAACAAATGTTTGCTTATTAATCACACAGCTCAACTCACATTTTTTTTGGCATCAGAGTTAAAAAACAACAAAATAACAAGAAATAGATCACGATGACTTACAAACAAATAGTGTTACATGAACAAGTCTAATCCAAGTGAACCGAAGAGAAAAGTGTGCAGTGTGGGATGCAGAGTGGGCTGAAGATGAGCAGATGAGAATGTGTAGCGATGAGGAAAAGGAGAAGTGAAAACATGACTACAGCCCACTATTTATGAATCAGGTCTAAATATGTCTGATCTTAAAAGATGTTGCATCATAAGACACTGTTGGGAATCCCTTCTTCAGCAATTCCTGACAAAATTTCCTATTTTCATCCTTTTAAATTAACTTTACAATATAAGACACCAGAAGTCACCATGAATTTGTGGCATATATTTCTGTACCACATTGGCTTTGAATAAAAACATAGAAACTACAACAAAAACACACAAGAAAGGAAAGAAGGTAGGACACAAAAAATGGAGAAAAAAAAAAAGAGGACACATTCAAATAAAGCAGCACACAAGGAAGAAAACATTAAAAAAATGGAAGAAACAGAAAAGAAATACTAAAGAAATGAAAGAACATAGGATGAAATGAAACAAGAGACAGAAGACACACTAAAAGGTAGGAAGTATAGATGGACACAAAGAAATGGAAGTAAATTAGGAAGGATTAAAGTTATTTTGATACAAAGAAGGATAGAAAGTGACACACAAAGGAGAAAGGAAAGAAGACAAGAAAGATTTGAACACATGGCTCACCGTGGAGTGTACGGCACTGGAGGCGGTGGAGGAATGTACAAGTCCATAATAGCTGGCTTCTCCTTTTTAGTAGATCCATTAGCTGAACTGGAGGGGGACTGGGATCGGATCAGAGAGGAATTATTCTGTGAAATAAATATTTTTACATAAGTTATTACATCCTGATTACATGGTGCGGCCCTCAATAAATCCAGCTTCAACATCAATCACGGTCAAAAACAAAAAGATTCTTTTTTTAAGTTTTTGGCTTGTGCTTTTTCCACCTTCAAATATTTCCTAAAGATAACTTGTTGGTAAAAGGGAGGAGCTCACCATATGTGGTGAGACATTTAAGTGCTTGTGTGTGTCTACAAGTATAAATTTTGTTGCTTGAGGTATGGAAAGATTGAAGTGAAATCTAAAATAGACTGCAAGACATTCACTCATTTACCACAGTTATGTTTCCTGACTCAACAACTAAATATTTGGCTTTTATCTGTTGCAGTTCTCAGCCTTAAATGGAAAAACTGTTCCTGTTACCCAGTAATTAATATAACCATAAAAACTTCACATTTCATAGGGGTTCCTATTAAGGTTTTAGTTTAAAATATATCAGAAATATGTAGTAAAACTCAATCTTTGTGAGTCAGGCTGGAAGACGTGGGTCTGCTTTGGCTTTTAAGCCTCATTATCAAAGATAAACTGAGATGTCTAACTCTGATTTCTTCCACAACCTGTTAAAACAAGCTGCTGGCATTTATTTTCCCCATTGTTCCCTAAACCTCTCGCTGCTGCTTAGAGATATCAAATCTGTTATTCTCTCATCTTAGCTTCTCAGGTTATCAAGCAGGCCACGCATGACAGCACAGTTCCACAGTGTAAAAACTGGAAGTGTAGGATTACAGCGGGCTAATAGACTTATTTTATGTTAAAACAGGAGTCAGATAAAAGATAACCTCATGTCAGATCTGATGGGCTCACATGATCAGATCAGATCATGTCAGATCTGATGGGCTCACAAGATGGGCTCATTAGAACAAATGTACATCTCTTGCAGTTTGCTTCTGTTTGTTATTTTTAATAACACTAAAATGTTCTAGATTAAACTTATTTCAAAAATCAGACAATGATGATTTGCGTAACTACAAAAAAAAAAAGAAGAAATTTTCAAGTGATGATTTCATAGAGTAAAGGAAAGCTTATAAAATAATCCTGTACAAACCAAAATGTCCTGAGAAAATTCACAAAAGGAATGTCCAGCATTAGGTCCTGACCTTAAGTTCAAGTACACTTTGGTCACTCAGGATGATTTAAAGCACAGTAGTTAATCTTTACATGGCTCAGAAAAGGCATAGTAAAACCTAAACATGTCGTTCATGGTCCAAAACAATTCTACACAGAGAAGTGGGCTAAAATTCCTCCACAGCAATATAAAAAAACTATTGCTAATCATTACATGCGCCTGATTACAGTCTTTGTTAACCAGTCAAGTTTAGAATGGAATAACTTTTTCACATAGAGCCAGGCTGGTTTGGGAACCTTTTCTCCTTTATAAAATTGTTTTAAAACTGTACCTTATATTCATCCAAAATGTATTTTGTTCATAATTAAGACAATTTGATAATCTGAAACACGTCATACAAACAATGCAAAAATAAGAAGAAAAAAAATCAGTGATTGGGAGGAGAACTTTATTTGCTTCACATTTTCCAGTTACCTTTAATGGTTTGGGATGTTTTATCTAGGAAAATAAAGTAAGTTTACTATGTTATGCTCCCATCTCTTTGTAATAAAACACCTGGGTCATTTTTTGTGTACTGAAAGAAGATAAACGGACCAAAACACTACAACAGGCGGCTTTATCTATTAGACTGAATGACTTCATGGGAGTTTCTTTTCCTCTTTTGTTGTACCTAAAGATAAAGCTCAATAGTGTATTGAGTTCAGCCAGCAGCATTCTCAAGGTGGCTCTGTCTGAACATGCTGATTCTGGAACCAACTCCCTAAAAAGCTAATAATTAGTTGACAGCGATTAGCCTGACATAAAGAAAGAGATGGGTCTGCAAGTACTCACCTGAGGTACGGGGGGCTTCCAGCGCATGTTCTTAAGTGGGGCAGGGGTGAAGCTTGTAGTTCCTGTCGGCCTCTTCTTCAGTAGTAGAACCACGCCTTTGGGGTCTTCTCTCAGTTTGAAAACAAGGTTTTTCAACTGCCAGCCAACCTGATCGAATAGGCAAAGTAAGCATAATTTTACACAGTACCATAAATGTACAAAATAGTCCTAAAATAAACCAAGGTTGCATTCAAGTTATTAAAATAAAACAGTGATAGAAACACTTACTCATAAAAAAAATATGCAAGTTTTAAGAAATGACTATGCACATTATTAGAAAATAACATTTAATCTTCTTGGAAACACTGTTGTAAACAGTAACAGGACTGAACAAATAGACGATATTTGGAGATAAAATAATTCTGAGTACATAACAACAGTTAGGTTTCATGTGTGCTATGTGGATTTCAATCTTACCGAGTCTAGCTGAGGGGTTATTGCTATCTCTGCATTCATGGGACCAAAATAAATAACAAAACAGTCCAGACCCTTCCACTTATTGAATGACATGCTTACACAGTAATTGTAAGTGACCGTGGTCATGTGGTGTCACAGATATAAACCTTTTGTATCATCAACATATTTATTGAAAGATACATTGTAAAAATCCATAATCTAGATCTAAAACAAAAAAGTGGGCTTAAAATGGAGCCTTGGGGAGCCCTACATGTGACCTGTGACTCCACAGATTTATATAATTGCCAAAATAGGGCAGTTCCTTCTTGTAAGGTGTCAACCATACCACATATAACAAGATGGAACCAATTACTAATCTTGTTACCATTACTACAACTTGTACTTAGTCTACAATAATAGATATTAAACTTACCACTGTTTGCTGGTTGACCTGAATCACTTCATCCCCTGCATGGATCTTCCTTGAAAGGTCTGCAGGAGACTGAAAAAGAAATATAGACAGGAATTATTTCTCTAATTGTTTTTCTCTTCTCATCGAGGCCAGACAGGATCAGCTTGTCATAATTTGTGATGATTCAGATTCTGATTCACATTCTGAGATTGGAGGCGTTACGATCCCACTGTTGATGTGATGCTTGTGCATTAGTCACTGGCTTGTTGTCTTAATGTGGGTTTTAAAAAGGGTAGGTTTTTGTGTAGACGCCGTTTGTGACATTTTCTTATCAGCGAAAACACAAACAATTCCCCTTACACAACCTTTATCTCCTTCAGATTTTGAAACTTTGTGTTCACACGCCAAATGAGGAGGAGGAAGAAAAAAAGTCTCAGACTTAAATAAATCCTTCAAGGAGAAAAGCTGAAAGTGTTTTTTAAGTTCACAGTTATACTTACATGTTCTGTAGTTCCAGTGATGACATGCAAACCATCGTACGTCGACTTGATGTACATTCCCTAGGTTGAAAAACAAACACCCAAAACCTTAATTGTGGTTGTGGTTTAAACACAATATTCCCAGAGGGAGGCACATGGATGACGGAAAAGTGGGAGGCCATAATCTGATGTGCATTTCATGCATTCCTGGGGAATTATTTTAAAAAAGCAGGACTTGACAAACTCATATGAATTCCTCACCAGCCCCTCGCCTGGTTTGATGTTGGTCAGCTGGACTTCCTCCAGACAAGCAGATTGGCTCATGAGGGGGTCCGATGTGGTTCTCACGGTCTGGTCACAGATGTTGTTCAAAGTCTTGGACTGCAGAGGGACAGGTACAGCAAAATGGCTCGAGAGTTGGACAATGAAGTCTAAGACCTTGGCAAACTGTGATCAAGTTTATTTTAAATGCAGAAATTATATGCTATGATATTATTGTCATTGGGAAGACTGTTAACTTGACTGTTCTCCAGAAACATCCTATTCAACATGCCTCGCTGCACAAGAAACTGTTCACAGTGTGCTGTGTTTAAGTATATTACTTAAAAGTTGAGTGGAAGGAAAATGCATGTACAAGCAAGACAGGTGTAACTTTGAAAATATTTTGACCCAAAGCCCTTTCAAGCGCTGGGAAATAGATTCAGAAGGCGTGGACAGTGTTTGGAGTTAGTAGTTCAGTAGTACAGAGATGCTGTAATAATGCATTCCTTCAAGTAAAAAGAGTAATGTACTGAGCAGATGTACTATACAGTACTAATATACTTTTAGATAGCCCAATTATTCTACCAAAAGAGTCTACAACAGGAAACCCTGATTGATAGATAGGGTGTAGTAGAGCCACCCCCTCTGCTGGCAACCCTATAGACCTGTCTGCTCTTTGCACTCAGAAAATGACCTGATCTGCTGAAAGGAAGCTTTGGTTTAAAAAAAAAAAGAAAAAAAAAAAGGTGGGGGCGGGTGGGTTCTGCAGTAAAAGAATGTATAATAGAACTTCTGGTTCTCATTTTGTTTACATTTTATGGACTTACAGGAAAAGATATGGCATACTTACAACTTCCAGAATCTTTTCTTCCATCTCATAGACGCTGCAGTCCTGTTACAGGAGAGAAGTGACAATAGATTAAACTTGTGAGCAGTAAACAATAAAAAGAGAGAGGTTTTCTATGACTTGAGTGAGAGAGAGAGACAGAAAAAGTATATGGTTCAGCTAAAAAACGATATAATCAGAATCCCATATATAGAACTAAGAAAAATGGGGACACCCACAAATAAACAGCTTGTAGTATAAAATTACCCCTTTGGCTACATTTTGTGGATGCCATAATTGCATAAGGATCTCCTTGGTTCATTTTAGAGCTCTGGAGCTTAAATGGTTCTTTAGCGGATATAGCGATGACATAAAGATAACAGCAGACGCAAAATGTGTGATTGTAGTCTGAGAAATTGTCGACCAAAGCCATTTTTTTCCCAAATGTAATGCAGTTTTCCACACTTCCTTCACAGAAGCAGGCAATATTGGTATGATACTGATTGATTAGATGTGAAAATGCATCTCAATAAATTACAATATAATTGAATACCTCTTAGCTGCAAGCCATAACCATCAAAATTAACAGAAATAAAGGTGTGCAATACATTTATATAAGAAATTCACTATTTGAATTGCATTAAGTTTATAAAAAAAAAAAACCTTGAGATGATATTTATTCAGATGCACCTGTGAGAGATGCTAAAAAGAAATCAGCCAAGTCAGCTTGTAAACTACCCACTGTGTCCTGACACAGCTTTAACATGACTGGATTTGACGCAGCTGAGGCAGTAAGACTGTGGGGGTATTGGAAGTTATTTTATTATAAGTTACCCCAATTTCAGTCTTCGTTCACAACACAGCTGTCTGTGGAATCCAGACAGCTGAAAAAAAAAATCTACTTAACCGTAGTCTCTTATTTCTTCAAAGTCATCAAAAGCCACAAGCTACTGTCAACACAAAGTAAAGAAAACTGTTATGACGTGTGGGGGCATGTCCCAAACACAAAAGCAGTTCTGTTGGTCCTTGTAAATCCATTGTGCAGACAGCGAATAGGGGTCGAGAACATTTCTCTGTATTTCCATAGCTCTGCACATTCCACAGGGTTAAAGGGGAGCATCTGTTTGTAAAAGCACTTGGCCTGCCATACAGCTGATTTGTTTGCACTGACAAGAACTTCATGGCCGTATGTGGGAGTGGCATCTCATAACTCCTAAATATTCTCAAAGTGTACATAATTTAAAATTATTCTTCGTTTATTATTATACATATATGTCGCCATGCTTACATTGCTTGAGGAAAAATAAAATGCTATTACAAACATGGTATGCAGGAGGGGAAAAAAAACAAATCCTCCCATTTAAAAAAAAAAACAAAAAAACATGTTTCCATGCAATCTAATTTGTCAGCCTACACTATATGGTGGTTTCAGAAAGAATCTATGCTTACATAAACAAGCAACTGCATATTTCCTTCAAAAATGAGGCCCATGTTTGGATGAAAACATGACTAACTGAGCCAAGAGGAATGGACTAAAAATACATGTTTCAAGAGACCTCGAAACAAAACAGTTTAATTATAGGCTGCAGACATAATCTGGCCAGTCTGACATCAAACATTTACTGAACCTTCTTCTTATCACAAATATAAAACAAAATGAAAACAAGGCAGGATAGTAACTAAGTACTGTGAGACACGGAGGACCAATTCCCAGGATGCACTGATCCCTTAGATTACACATACTCCCATAACCAGATTGGATCAGATGACTGTGTGCAGCTTTGATCTGCTAGCATGAAGTGACTGAGGGACAGTAAAAAAAATGTAATTAAAAAATCCAGATACTTCAAGCCCAAATTCCTGATATTTGTTTTTCATGTAAAGCAATGATTTGAACATCTTAAGTTATCCTGGTTAATTATTTGCCCACTAATAACAATTAATAATTTCTGACTCTAATATTTTAGAGTCAGAAAGGTATGAAACAGGTAATTGCACTTGTTTTTATTGGTTTTCAAAATGAGTAAGTCATTTTTAAATGTACTTTTTTGAGTTAGAACACATTAACTGAGTCACACTCACTAAAATGACGACGTAGCACCTGAAGCAGCGCCCTGTTGAAGATGTTCAACATTCAACGCCGTTTAACAGAATGAGAGGGTATTTATTTACAGTACGAAAAAACAACATACTAAACATTCTTTGTTTAGTATGTTCAGGAAATATGGATGAACTCTATAAAAGTAAATTGGTGAAGAGGATGGACTCTTCCTAACTCACTAACCCGCTGTTAAAAACATACTGTTTTGTAGGATTATTTACCAGTTCATCGACTGATATAAAACCCTAATATTGTAATGTTTTCGACCATATCATCCAGCCCTAGTTTCAAGTGACTTAGATTTCCCACACTATGATGTTGTGGGAAATCTAACTGAAAACACACTGATAGTTTTATTAGTGTGACTGACACCGTCTTCAGAATAATATTTTGACATATATGTTATTTTAATTAAACCCTCACAAGTAAAATTTGGGCTGATTGTGCATAAATTGCCTTGGTAGTAAAGTATTTTGGTGTCAGAGTTACTTTGTTTATACTTTATATTTTGGAGTAACAAGATTAAATGATAAACTTTCATTTTCAGTGAAGCTGCATAGTTTCCCAACAGTACTTTTGTCCTGAGCGGACACTGTGTCATAACAGTGTCATAACATTATGTCTGGAATGCTTGAGTTTGCATTCCAGGCATAACTTAATATTTTGAGCTGCGTTCCAGGCTGGCTTGGAGTTACTCATTTCATGTTTCTTACACATTTCTAAAAAGACACAAAAATGTACCCAACTATTGAGGATCAAGTTGGAACACTAAAATTTGCATTCTCTTTAAAAGCAGGAAGCCTAAAATACTTGCTCCTTTGAAAGACAATGACATCCACTCTCCTCGGTCAGCCAAACATTGGTAATGTGTTCTCAGCTTTATGGCCCTGCACACCGGCTTCATTCAAGTGCAGCATATAAATTGCATGATCGAAAAAGGTCCAACTCAAGGCACAAGTTCATGAATAGCCTGAGCCAACATCAGGCCATAGTTCCCCATCATCATAAAAACCAATCAGCTAGTCAGTCTACTGGGCACCCAATTTATTAACCAGTGGTCTTCAAGGTGAATGAAGTGAGCAAGTCTTCTAAGAACTTATGACAGTTTTTTATACAGTTGTATTTTATGACGAAATTAATTACTTGCTATGGGCTAGATTCATTGACCAAACTGCTTCTCTGCTCAGGCCATGAGAAAAAAACGATTCACTCAATGATTTTGAGACTTTCAGCATCACCAACCTCTGCACCCGACATGGCAGTGTGGGAAATGTATACACCCCACTTCTCTTTCAATGACCATGACTGAGTTGCCCACAGTAAATCAGCAGAGGTGCTGAAATCCCAGACTCTGGCAAAGAAATAGGCACTCTGGGAAAGGAATTTATTTCAAACCAATAAGCCTCTAAAATGACACCTGGAGTCTCAGCAGTCATGTTCACAAGAAGTATAAACTGCTCAATGCAAACCCTTAAACGATGAAAGGCTGCGCATTCAGTCTATAGAAATGTGTGCAATACAATAGTGCCAACATCTGGTAGATTCTACATTAATCTAAGAGAGGAGAAATAAGAAATAAGATGACTGGAAGCTGCAGCAGATACCAAAACAAAAACCACATGGCAAAAAAAAATAGACAGTAGCCCGAGGATGGTTGCCAGTTTCCTTCTAAAGAACATAAGTGGAGTTTTATGCAATGAAAAAAAAAAAAAAAAAAATCCAAAAAAGAAAACCAACACCAAGCAATAAACAACCCCATGCTGAGCGACCCTGGAGTGTGACCTCATTAGCCAGTATGAGGGGAAAAACATCCCAAGAAAAACACTGGCTTCTGCATTAATGTACTCAGACCGCTGGCTTCAGGCTTGTGTCATGGCTGCCAGACGAGATTTCCTCCAACGCTCTTTTAATGTGAACATCTGTGCCTGGGGGTTAATGTGTGCTCAATGGAAAAAGGCTATTATGTGCACGTTTTTGTGGTTTCAGGTAAAAGTGTAATGTTTTTAGCATGCAGACCTGCTGAACTGTGGTGGTCAACTCCAGGCAGAGTTGTATGATCTTGTTCTTGGTAGCTGTGAAGTCACTGATCCCTGTGAGAGGCGTCCTATAGTAAGAAGAGACAGAAAAAAAGTAAAGATGAGATTGGAACAGGCCAAATTTTTCATAAATGACTTTCATCTATGATTAGCATGTTGAGTAATAAAAATAAAAATCCATATTTATTGAAAAAAATACAAATGCAAGAATTCCATCTATTTCCACTCCAACAAAACACCAATCAACAGCACGTGCTCAATGTGCTTTTTCAAGACTAATAAAACTAAATAAAGGTTGGAGACAAATGCTTTGATACATAAGTAGGAGATAACTTTGTTTTTATTTTAGATAGATTAAAAACTATTAGCTGAGGTTTTTTGCATTACAGTTTTTTTTTTTGTTTTTTTTTTTTTCATTTTTTTCTCAGAAGAGTTTTTGCAGCGCTAGTGGCTCGTATTTTTGACAGTGGGCAGATGGGGAGGAGGGCGAGGACGGGGGGGAGAGCATGCGGCGAGGGTCGCCGGGACTGGTAGTCGAACCTGCGACGTCTGCGTCAAGGACTGAGGCCTCCAAGCGTGGGGCGTGCTGTGGTGGCGCAGTGGGTCAGCACGCCCCTGCATTACAGTTCTTAGGGAAAAGTGGGAATAAAACTGAAGGAAAACTGGAAATCAGTATCTGCCAGCAGAGATCTGATTGGTGCACGTCTATTGAAAACTTGATATAGTTGTCACTAGAGACTCTAAATCAGCAAACAAATAATACTGGCAACCTGCTTAATATATTATGCTTTTAATGCATAATATGTTATGGAACCAGCCAACTGGAGAGTCATCTAAATCAAAAGCTGAATAGCAACTATATATAACAAAACTTTGTGGAGAAAAAGTCTGACCTTCTCATGACCCCCAATAACAATTTGGAAGATGCTGGCATAAAATACCGGACAAAAAAAGTTATCGTACCTGAAATTCAACCAACAGAACTGGTACGGTTACCCAATTTTCAGCTAGTTAATACTCTGTTGTATGGTCTAATACTCAGGGGTAATGGAGTGCAGTCACCTATCAAGCCAAGCTAGGAGGCTCTTTGCAGCACCAATCAGCTCCACCACAGAGGTCAGGAAGTCATTTGGTGGCTTGCGAGACGTGCTTCCCTCAGATGGGAGGCTTTTTCTGCGATCATCTGTAGCAATGTGAAGACTGTTGGTTGCAGCTCTCATCCTCACGACAAGATTCTTCAGGTTATCCGTTTCCACTCCATAGTTCTGAAATAAGATTAACAGAAGGTTAAAAGCTTTGAATTAGAAGAATGCATTATAAAGATGTCAATCAGTTTTTATAATAAAGTCTGAAAATATGACAGTCCCACTTTTCTCCCCTAAACAATGAAGTCTTTTTAGTCCCGGAAAAAAAACAAACATGTTTTCTGTACTGTAATGGATGTAATCTTTTCTCTGACAGAATCTACTGGAGAAAGATTTGACTGTTTTTCCCCTTTGTGTTGGTGCACTCAGCAATTCCAAACGTCAATAAGTCGAGCACAAATCAGTGCCAAAGTGAGCAAAAGTCACTTTTTGTTTAAATGTAATGTGTGACATAAGCACACTAATGTTTTTGACTAAACCAATGGTATTAGAATAAAATGTTTGCTATGAGTAAACAGTGGTCTGGCACTCATTTAGCATCAGCTTACGTTGTGCTGAATGTGTGCCAGTAGCACTGCTTTATAATGACATGCCAGTTGCACAATGTGCTTCCCAAAGAGTAAAACGGCACGTGTTTGGCAATCATTGCCAGAAATCTGGTTTCTTTTATTCTGCCTTCAAACATCTGCTCCGAAAAGAAGTATATACAAACTGATTCACTAATCTTCTGACCCAAGAAAAACACTAGGATAATTTGAGTATTCAAACAGCAGCTCTTAGTGGCTTTGTTCGTGTAACACTCCATGCTAACTGGCTGATAGGAGCAATAAAATATGCAAACACATTTGAAGAACTAAAAAAAAGAAGGGGAAATCATCAGAGTCTTTGGCTTCGCATTTACATAGTTAAAGTGCAACTTTAGCATAAAGGGAAGTTGAGCATTTTCCAAGATAAACGCCTCTCCTGCCTTCTTATTAGCAGTTTAATCACACACACAGGAGCTCTGACTTTTTTCACAGATGTCTAGAGAGCTTTTGTCCTACATTACCAGCAGAGCAAAAAAACAAAAAAAAAACTCCTTTAGTGTAACTTTAACTTTGCCTACTGATTACAAAGTCTGAATTTTCTACCCTTTTATTTTATTTTTTTCACCTTTCTCTTAGTTTATATTTTAGAAGAAAATAGAGATAACTGCATTACCACTACAATGTGGCAATGCAGTGGTACAAGACATTACCACTGCCTTCATTTAAAGTCTCAATGTTTCAGAAACAGAAAGTTTCATTCAGGAATGGAAGCCAATTCTTCTTTAGTCAAACTTTAGAATTATTTTTGCAAAATAATTCTAAAGTTTATTTAGAATTAAATAAACTTTAATTCTAAATAAAATTTATTTAATTAGAATAAATTAGAATAAATTTTTTTACAAAAAGATTGTACTGTTTTTGAAGCAAAACAGTACAATCTTACTTTCTTTAGAGTTTATAACTAACTCTAGTGGCTAAGCATCATGTAAGAGGATATCATGATTTGCTGGTAAGCTGGTGGAGTTTGAGAGCAAACCCCAGCATGTTGGCTTTCAACACCAGCTCTGCAGAAGATATCAGTGAGAGAGATGTCCAGTAAAAATGTTTAATGTATATCTTTGTCCCCAGACAGCCATTAGAAGACCTTAACTTTTTGGACGTAATAGAAGCATGAGCTTTGGTTTCCTGAAGGGTTCATGTGGGAACATCTATCTTGTAATTTGGGCTTGAATGTAGCGTCATACCATAAAAAGGTGAACTCTTCGATATTATTTGTGTATATGCATAAACATTTAAACAGAAAGGAGAAAATGAAAAAGAAGGATGAAGTGTCAAAAAGATTACCATGAAAGGAAATGTCTGACTTAGCAGTTAATAGAAAAAGGGAAGAGTTTAGGAGGAGCATGTGATGTCTTCAGTTCCTGTCAGTTGCAATGACCTTGCCTCAGGGAAAGCTAATTAAATCTGGGGGGGCTTCACTTCCTCCCAAGGGACATGTAGAAATCTTAAGCCATTCTTAATAAGGAAACCTCAAATCAACAGAACCCACAAACCTACACAGCCTCAGTCAGAGGTGAAAGGTTGTTGAGAGTCCAAAATCCCTGGTTTTCACTTCAACAGAAGATAAACAGATGGGGAAGTTTATGTCTGTCAAAAACTTTGAAAACTGCCTACATTTGAAAGAGCACTCCAGGGTGATTCAGGGAAAAAGTATTAGAACTACTTTCTTCTTGCTACCACGATGCAAAATATTGCATGGATGTACACAAACCTGACTCTTGGTACTGTAGTAATGATAAACATCCTTGCTAAATTGATTCACCATATGGTACAAATGGAATGAATGCTAAATATATAGACAGAAACAGACAACTGTGCAGGAGTCAAGTGCTTCCATGTGTCTACTACAGTAGTTATGCACAAAGAATTTAAAGAGCAACCCCATAAAGGATGAATTACTCCTCTCAGTTGTTTGAAGGCGTAGGAAACCAAATAAAACATATTGTACATATGTGTCAGGTATTTCAGTGTATATAGTCTATTTTTTTTTTTTTTTTAAGATTTATTGTTGAGTGCTGACTTAAGATGGTTAAATCTCAATACATTTTATTATAATCTAAAAAGTACTTTATTATCCCAAATAAAATGCACTGTTATTTGTGTTTACAATGTGACAAAATGTGTGACAGGAATACTTTTGCAAGGGACTATATAATAAATCTAACAGAGGAAGATACATTTTTCCAAGCCATAATCATGACTCAAAAAATAAATCATCCATGGTTAAGATGTTTAATCAGGGTACAGAAATATATATTTTTGATGCTTTACAGAAGATGGTTTCAACCAAGTTCAGAGCCAAACCTCTGCTTCAGAGCGAGGCCCAGACATTTTCACGCTGAGGAGACTTCAAAATGCAAGTTTGTTTGCGGCAAAGAACACACCATACGCAAGCCATTAATGTAAAGTGTTTTAGGAGCACACCATGTCAGAACTGCTGACACTGATAAAAATGCAAAGACTACAATCTGGACCCTTTAAGACACAGGCAGTGATAAAACTCCAAATCGACCCCATCTGCTGGAAAACCTAAGTTTCTTGGAAAACGAAGCATGGAGGGTTTGCATTTTTCTTTTCATGAAGAGACGCTAAAGTAAGACATTTTTTTTTCTTTTCTTTTTTTGGACTGCTGGAATGAGACAGAAGAGGTGAATAGCTGAAGACAAAAATCCTTCCACTGCTTTAACCTGCCAACAAAAGCACTAAATCTCTATGAACTTCTCTGGCCCATTTTCTCACTGATACTGTTGTGTGGAAAATGATTTAAAAAAAAAATAATTGTCTGGAAGTAAAGGTAAGCCCTATGGCCACATTTTATGAATAATCTGTTTAACCACTGAAGATGGACATCAAACAGAACACATTTAAATTCACTCACCAAAGCACAAAGCAAATCGACGGCCTCAAGGACCAGTTCCTGGTGTCCAATCCTTGCAACGCCCAGCTCCTCCAAGTCTTGATGAGTGATCTTTAATAGCTGTTCTCCGCTGATCTTTTCCCTCTCAAAGTTACTAATGTACTGCTGCAAGCTGTCATCCAACCCTGGAAACACACAAAAGGGAAAACATAAAGTTCCTGCAGAAAAAACGCCCTCTAAAATAAAATAAATTTTTGGTAGCAGAGTAGAGCATGAAATAGAGGGTCTTCTCTATTTAGCAATGTTGCCCTGAACATTGCTAATTGTTCAGGGCAATTAGCAATGAAAAATCCTAATTTTTTTGGCATAATATTAATACATATCAAGTAATATTTCTAATATCTTGAACATAACATCTTGGTTGACTCTATTTTTTATTGCCTTTGATAGCTGCTATTTTTTTTTAAATTCCATTGTGCTTTCTTGTACAATGACAATAAAGGGATTATTTTCTATTCTGTTAGTGGGACACCTCCTCCTACCTCTGTTTGAATAATCAAGGGCCTACGCATAAATAAGCACTCAATGCTATCGTAACACTGGTTTAAAAGTTAATTAGAATTATGTTCAATTCACATTTGTGTTGGTTTTAGATGACCTCTTGAGCTAGACCTTAGCTTTAGACTTCAGGACCAACTTCTCTGGATTTATATAAAATGAATAGAAAAGGGTTAAAAGCTGCTGGTAAGATATTAACTGATTATAACCGTTTAACAGAACTGCCGTTCAAAAATCCTGAACAGTTCCTTTCTTGCTCAACAGAAACAATACAGTCTGGCTTTATTGGCGTGGGTCTTAATTGCACAAGTCTGCACATTGCAGATAAGGAACAGGTGGGACGGCCATATTTGTTAACTAAACAAACTGTAAAAGGAACAACGGTTGAAATGTCCAAGTCTGTGTAGCTGCTGAAACAATGAGGCTACATTTACAGCTAAGTGATGTTAATGGGTGTGTGTGCCTGCAGTAAACATGTCAGTATCAGGGACAACCCCTTGATGCTATTTAAAGATCAACAAGTTTGACCGTTAACTTCTGTAGCCACTGAATGAAGCATAGGATGCAGGTAGAGCTGAAAGTACTTTAACGCTCACTGCTGAACAACATAAACAAAACTCCAAAACATGCCTCCCCCTTGCAATAGAGGAGGAAAAAATGGGCCTTTGTGTATGTTTTTCCATGTGTGTTTAGCCGTGGGTGTGGAAGTAAAAGCCGTGTTTCTCTGCCCATCAAAGAGCGCACAGAGAGGGGGCAGCTGCAGCTCCATGGCCCCGTGCCCTGCTTCTCTAAAAGACCCGTCAGCTGCGAGACACCCCGACTCTTTCATGCCACACACACAAACGCAAACACTCACACAGATAACATTAGTCAGAGCGAGGGTTTCAGGGCCCAAGGAGCCCTGACATAAAGCAGATGCATCTATGCTGAATTTGGAGCTCAAAGTTGTTTAGTTTTTTACTGCAGCACCTGATGTCTTTGTGCTACTGCGACGCTCAGCCTGTGCACCTGTTTCTGACAGTTTGCATACAGAAATAAAAAACAAACAAATGTGTTAGTCAGCACTGACCAAACAAGATCAAACTGCTTGCATTACAGCATCAGCAGATCTGCCTCAACCTGTTGCAAATCCATAATCTGTAAACTGAAGTTTTGGGTGATGCAGATTAAGCCGAGACTAGATAATATGCTTTATATATGTCACATATTTTGCATTCAATCTGATTTGTTTGGGAATGTGAACAGAAACAAAAACTAGTTTTATCAGAAGCATGACAAATAATACTAACTACCAGTGATATCCGAAACAAACAGTGAGTTGTGTCTAAAAATCATTTAACTTCATCAGTTTTTTGCTCTTTTAAAGACTTTGTGATTAAGCTTGTAAATGCTGCAATCTGCCAATAAGAATTAAAGTTTGAGTTTAATAATGATAACCATTTTATCAGGGACACAAACAAAATTTTGATCAAGTTTCCATAGGCAGATGTCAGTCTCTGTCCTTTGGTCTAATCTGATACAGATTAGACCATTAATATAGGTAGACTATAATTTTAATAAAATTTGATTCTCAGAGAAAAAAATATTTTTATTACAACCTCCATTAGGTTCCATTTAAATGCACCAGAATAAGAATTGATTACAAGGTTATCCTCATTCATGCTGCCTAAAACTTGACTTTTACTGATCTTTTGTATTTTAGAAGGTGAGTTTTCTTTATTTTGATAAATTTCACAAACATGATTTTTTTCCTGCAGTATTTTGCCTGCTGAAGAACAAAAAAATACAGTGGAGGCTTGAACCAGCAACCCATCAGTTACAGGATGAATTCTTATTTCCAGAGCCAATGCCGACACAGACCCTTAACTTTTGTGATTCTTGTGCTTACTTCAATCATTCATACAGCAAAAATTGTATGTTGATAATTTCCACCATCTCAAGTCAGTTGTTTGGTACTTCTCTACTGTTCACAATCACAAAAGTTTATTCCTATAATGTGCTGATTTATAATGCTAATTAAAATTCTTCAGGAGGAATGTCACCTACAAAACAAAATATGTATTTTGAATAAAAATCCAGAGCGGCAATAAAGTTGACTTTTAATAACCGCTGGAATCCTTGGGAAAAGTCATTGTGTATATGAGAGCCGGAGTTATTCCCCGAGTCACAAGGGAAATTTTTCATGACTTGATAAACCATTAACTAGCACATAAGTCAAGTCCAGTTAGGCTCATTACATTTTTCTCATTCCTCAGCATGCTAATTCCCAGGCAAGAGTTCAGAGAACAGTTAGATTAACCTCTGACTGGTCGGCATCCTCTGAAGGAATTCAATTCAGACGGAAAATGAAGGGGGCAGAGTGCCGGCCGCAGCCAAGTTCAAACACTGGGGCCAGTCTCCTAATGCGATTAGGGGAAGACAAAGAGTGGAGTTTTCAAGGAGGCAACATTTCTACTTCCTGCTGAGTTAAAAAGGCATTTCCTGTTGAATGGTGCAACCGTACCCAACGTCAAAGAAGGAAACTTGTGGGTTGAGACACAGTAATGACCTCTGCTGATTTATGTCAATTGTTCCGAACAATGTAATTTCACCCAACCAGATTGAGGCTTTAAAAAATCTGAAAACAAATGAGATGGCAGTAAAGACTCTGCTTTCCATGTAGATGTTTTCTGATTTAGTTATCAACAACATTTTCTCTCCTAATCCTTTATGTACATTTCAGAACAACAGCAAACACTTCAGCACTACCAGAGACTGAAAGTAGGATAAATGTGCTGTACAAACGTCGTTCATTATAATGGTACCAACACCAAGGCTACAAAAAAAAACAAAAAAAACCCCCCAAAAAAACAAAAAACAACTTAAACACAATCTTCCCTCTGAACTCAGACCCTTCTGGTTAAAACAAAAAAAGTGGGTGTCCTTACTGCGGGGCTTATAAAACATTTATTGTCCCACGATCAATGGATGCCAGGGTGTGTGAGGGACTATCAATTTTCATTTAAGACAGAGCAACCAGTAAAAGAGATGGAGTGTCACTTTATTGTGAAGTGAGGGATGGGAGGCAGAGGAGAAGGCTGTGTTAGTGCTTTTCAAAGTCTGCGGAAGATGAAACACTTTGGAGGAGTTTTATAGCGACTCAAAACTACTTGGCAACTGTCTTCTAACTGCACCATGTGGGTGAAGCAGAAGCAAAAACAACATCAACTATAACTTCACCATCAGTGAAGCTGTGAAAACATATGTTGCCAATGAATTTAAATTTGAACCTATATTACCAAAACTACCACTATTCATTGTCAGTTCTCTGGACCAATAAAGGAGAAAATCTTCTCAGATATTATAAAGATAGTCCTTTCAATCTGCTTCTCTGTAACATTTTGACTATGTAACATACTGACTTTATCCCAGTCTGAAGGAAGCAGGAGAATTTTTAAATGTTCAACACTGATCATATTATAGTCTTAAATACATTTAAAAAATGTGACAATTTGATGACTCCTGAATTTAACTACATTTTACAGAAAGACGGGTGTTATTAGAGGAGAGAATTAAGAATCAAGCAGTCTCCTGAAGACAACTTGGTGTATTCTTTTCACATACAGTTGCTCTCCTAGAGAGGCACCTGCTGTTGAATGTGGGGTCTCCTTACCACCCACCAACTCAGCTTCTGTAAACACTGATTACATGCTGAACAGGTTATAAACGCATTTCTAGTGTGTGTGTGAATAAACAGACTCAAGCAAGCAAAGAGTTGGAAAGTCTTTGCAACGGAAATTGAAAGAAATCTGTAAGCTTCTAAGCATTTGACTTTGGCAGTATAAACACAGTTGTCCTTCTCTTGCAAAATAATATGTTTTGACCTATTCTCAACACTTTATAAACACCTGGAGCTTTTTTAAAAATGGTACACCTGTTGTGCAGTGCGACCTGTAGGTTCAGTAGAAGAAATATCATAATGTTAAATCTATAATTTGTAATTATGAGATGAAAAACATGTTCAAAATCAGCCAAGATGTCTTCCTTCAGCAACTTCATCAGTCTGTCCCAAAAAATGTGCAGATCAATAAGAATTGCAGTTCTGCTTCTGGTGGTCAACTTGTCTTCTCAGGGGTTTGGTTACACAAAAGGAAGAAGAATCCCACAGAGAGAACCAAACAAGCGCCTTCCCCCATGGACCCCTCCCTGTGCTCCCAGTGGGAGGTGGAGTCACCAAGTAACACACTAATACACACAAAACCAATATGCCTGCTAAGGTAACCAGTGGGAAAGCTGCTGGGTGTAGAATAGCAAAGCCACTGTAACTCCACTGTCTTTCTATGTAAGCCCGGCCTCCAAACCTGTGGGGAATGGTCAGGAATTTGACTCATTGTTCTCCACTCAGCAACTCCATTGTGGGAACTTGCACCAGCTCTGGCACAATGGTCTCTGGCCGAACCAGGCGTGCTGTAATTAAAGGGAAAGCGAGTGCTCCTCTCGGGTACTGCAGTGCTATTCTCTAATGCATGACTTCACAGAAGGACAAACAAGCAACAAAGCAAGTAAACACCCTTGCAGTTAGCATCTTATAAAGTTTTTTTTTATATTCACTCTTTGACATACAGACACTGGTTCCTACAAGACCTAAAATTCTGGTCTTGTAGGAGATAAGTTAGTGAGTGAAAAGAAATCTCTGTCAACAATCATACAGTTCCAAAAACATTCACAGTGGTTTGTATCCAAAACAAAATTTGCCTGATACTATCTGAGTGTTCAACTGCATGATCCTGCGGGACCCATTTTTTCGTCTTATCATTCCTCCCTGTAGTTAACAAAGACTGTTTAACTTCATGTACCCTAATCTCAAACTATAGACAAGTAGTAGTTACTCGTCCCGAGCGGGTCTCCTGAGTGTGGAAAAGCAGCTGAGGCTGGCCCCTCCAATGGAGGACAAAGCAGCTCTGTCTCAAGTACGGTGATGGACGATGACTGATGAGCGAAGAGGGTTTAAAGGTTACGAAGCTGTTACGGTTTGAGTGGCTCAGCAAGTTTTAGTTCCATTTTGGTTTGCAGTGTTACAAAGTTTTCACAGGGAAACTCTGACATTATCCAGCTGTGTTTGACTCAACCAATAATTTAGCCAGACATGTAATTGGATATTGTTAAGTTTCTAAAAACTGATTCATTTGTTGATTGGTAAAGTGCTAATAAAATAAAAAAGGACAAGCCTCAATTTAGGCTATGGGAGATCTTAGCCTTTCTTTGACTTTTGGTTACAAACATTATAAAACAGAGAAGAAAAACAAGGAGAACAGCAGAACAGCTGCAGGTTTTTTCAATGAATGTCTCTGCAAACCCAGAGCAACCATAACAGTTGGCCCCTAAGCTAAGGGTGTGGAGAAAACAAAATAAGAGCTTACGGTCTTAGGGAGGGTTGTTTCTTTGCAGCTGAAATATGACCCAGGTTTTTTCTGTCTTTGTTGGGTTTTACAAACATCTTTCACATAAGGCATCAGATTTAATAATGCCCAGTGGAAATGAATACCTTGACGCATATGACTAACAACCATTTAGAGATTATTAATAATTATACATTTTATTCAAATGCTGCCCTTTTAAAACACTAAAGGACACTGTACAAACAAGTTAAAAACAACATAACAAACCATCAGCCTCTTACAAAATAAACCATTACTGGGATTCTCTAGGTGTGGATAACTTCCATAACAGTTATCCACAAACATAGGGGAAAAAAAAAAATTTTCATTATATTTACAATAGAAATCCTTTCAATTCTGATGCAAACATAACCGTGTCTAAGTTTGTTCTCAACATGTGTATTATAAACTGCTCCTATTAGACTTTAGACTTTTTTCCATTATAAAGGAAGGTCCTGTCAAGTCTTGTTGGGCCTGTGTCAAGCTATGCCAAAGCTTTAAATAGAAATGCTTTCAAGATGAATATAAAAAGGAAGAATTGTTCCTTCCCCACCTATTGCTGCAAACAGCCACTCATTTGGCTGAAAAAAGATTTTTCAATCTACTTCTGCAGAACACGATGACAACTCAAAGAGGTAAATCTGCCACTACTTGATCTGCAAATGTGAATATCTTTACAATGAAATAAGCACATATGTAGCAATACAACTAAAGCAAGAAGAGATACAAAAATACTTTGGTGCAGCATCACCAATTCATTTCAAATTATCAATAATTTCTCCTGCTCTCTGCTGCATTTCTCACTTGTCGATTTTAAATTATTTATTGCTAAAAACACACATTGCTGTGAGAGATTAGCCTTGTCTGTTCAATCTGTTTTTAGAACCAGTATCAGAATCAAATACCTTATTGATCTCCAAAGGGACTTTTCTACTCCATTCAAAGTGTTAAATATAAGCACATACAAATATAACCATTACAGATACAACTTTTGTTAAAAAAAAAAAAAAAAAAAAAAAAAAATAAAAAAA
>CAEGAD010042301.1:0-68553 GCA_903067055.1 Poeciliopsis paucimaculata | reverse complement strand
TCTTATGGCCAAACATTCACTGGTGCCAAAACCCCCTTTTTTTTTCTTTTTACTTTTTTTTTTTCTTAATTTTTAAATTTTTTTTTTTTTTTTTTTTTTTTTTTTGCTTTAATGGCTTCACAGAAGAACTGAAATATTTTTATTCAGTCAGTTATCTTGAAGGATTGTTTCACATACTGGTTGCAAATAACAGGTTGTCAGATTTTCTCTCTATAACAAGTTGCAGGTTACTGGCTGCAAACATCTATTTCTGTTTCTGTGCAGATCTGGGACTAAGAACAGAGTTAGTCAGAATATTGCCGCTATGAAGATAAGAAGAGAAAACCTAGAGAAAGACTGAGAAAACAGCCAAACCAGAAGAGAAACAAGATGCTGTATATAAACATTGGAGCTTCTGCCTCACAGAGCAGCTCAAGTCCCCCACTTCAGACTAGCCAGCAGCAATTGCTACTTTTCAGAGCAACGCTGGTAAAAATGTTGTTAAAGGGTTAATAGAGGAGCCATGTTGTTATGACTTCCTGAAGGCAGAGATTTCAAAAGAGCAAGATTTTTTTTTAAAGAGACACAGGCCCAATTTCAAGGTGTTAAAATACAAAGTGAAATTATGATTAAGTCACGTTTGATTTAAGAGATTAGAATGATTTTGAACCTTATGTTGTGTGATTCAGAGGGAGCCGCCTTAAAACTGGGCAGAGATGCGGTGCTGCTGGCCCGGATCATGGAGTGGTGTGAAGCTAAAGACCACGCAGGCGTCCGAGGAGAGGCCAGCCGACTGCTGGCGGCCCTGATCAGACACAGCCGCAGTCCTGTGAGCTTCCTTATCTGGACCGGGTCTTTGGTTCTGGATGGACTTTGGTCCTGACTGGACTCGGTTCCATTCATAATGCTGAACTTTTCTAAGGGAAACTCTGTCTCTGAATGTTGGACTCATTTCCTTTCTCGAACAGGAAGTTGTCCGTGCTGTGGCTAGAGCAGATGGGGTTCGGCACCTTATCTCTATGGCAACAAGCGAGCATGTTATCATGCAGAATGAAGCCCTGGTTGCCCTTGCAATAGCATCTGCTATTGACATTGGTAAGCTATTTCAGAGTTTATGTAATGTTTGTGAATAAATACCCCAAATGCTAGCTTCGTATGACTGTATTTATGCTTTGATAGAAGAACTGAGTCCCAAATATATTATGTGGGAAATTTGTCTGATTCAGAGTGGATGGACTCTGCAGAAAACATATAATCTTTGATGCAGCCATCTTTTGCTGCAGGTCTTCCTACGACACTTTTTACGACATCTTTTGCAGCAGTTCTGTCTCTGCCCATTTCCTGCTGGCTACTGTTAACAAAGGCCAATAGAGCCAAAGGGGATCATTTTTAGAAACTCATTCAGCAGCTGGTTTTAAGCTGAAATCAAAGAGTTTGGAGGTAGTCCTCTAACTTTATTAGTCCAATTCACCAGAATTACTGGCAGCAAAATAACCCCTCAGCATGATGCATCTGCCACCATGCCTGACAGGTGCCACAATGTTTTGAGATATAAACCGTTACCTGGACTCTTCTGAACGTATTTCTTCTTATTGCAGCCAAATAACTCATTCGTCGACATTTTTATAGAAAACATTTGGCTTATCCATGTGGGCAGCTGCTTATTTTCCCTTCATGCTTGTTTCTGTTCATGACTTTCAGAGTCTACAAGGGATCCGTTTAGCGAGGCAGAGCTGCTGCCCATGCTGAAAAATATGTTGGACGATCCAGTGGGGGCGGTCGAGGTCAAGTTTAGTGCTCTGGGTCTCATCTGCACCTTGGCTAACTCCGGTAGGTTTTTGCTTTTACGACACTTTTCATTCTCCAAAGCCAAATTTCAAACTGTTACCACAATAGAACATTACTGATGCTCTGCTTGGTGAAACGGGAATCAACCTCCACACAAAACTGACTAGCTGAGAGTTTTACTGTCACGTTTTTGCATCTTTATCTTCCAGTTCAAGGTTCAAACTGATTTTAAAAATACCAGCAGGTGAGTAGGACAGTGCAAGTACAGTAAACTATTTATGATGTACATTCAAAGTACATTAAAGTACTTTTTCTTCCCACCCATTCATCCATTATAAATAAATTACTGTCATGTTTGCATTACATTATTTCCATTAGAGTCTTAAGTTATTTGTACTGTACTCTCTTGTCAATAAGGTTTAATAATGTACATGTTCTCATAAAAATGTTTTTAAGAACAAACCATCTCTTAGTAATTATAATCTTCTATATAAATAACCACATAATTATAATTAAATGTTTATTCCTGTCAGAGTCGTCCTAATGTAGGAGAAACCTGCTTTGGACCCGACAGTGTTGGTTACCCGTTAGTTTGTGTCTACGGTCTGAACCTTTTTTTTTTTTGGCTCTTTAACAAAACAGAGCTCAATAAAGAAAACTAATGACTCATAGCTGCTCAACAAAGCCTAGACTTGTCAAAAATGTAAAACTATTCTTTAGAAAACATAGTTCAACACGTTGAGCATCACAAAGAAATTATACTGTCTGAAGGTTGTTAGCATTTTTATCTGCTCAGCTGGTCCTGCACTTGTCTTTGCTCTGTTTTGTTTTCTCAAAGTCATGCTCAAAACTATACGATTTTGTGCTCCAGGTGTGATGACAGATGAGCTCAACTCTGTGAACATTAAGGAGAGTCTGAACAAACTGACAGACGACAGCAGCAGCAAACTGGCGACGCAGGCCAGCTCCATACTGACCCTTCTCAGTGACAGCAGCTAAACCAGCAGCAACACGGGCTTTCATTGGCGCTATGAATGTGTGTAGATTTGCTAATACGTCATCCAGACAGGACAGACGCTACTAAATATCAAACTGGACTCTAAAGTGTCACTTATTTTGTAATAAGTAATATATTTTAGTGCTAGCATGATGTATGTTGTCACAGTGGGAGACAAGGACCAACTGTTATGCACATTTTTGCTTCCTGTTTTTCTAGGAATCTTCTGTGAGGTTCTTGAAATATTTTTCTGAGACACATGTTGAGTTTTCTGACGCGGTGGAGCCGAGTCCGAGACCAGAGGAAGTGAGCCGCTGAAAGGATGCGCTCATTTAGAGAACAGATGATCATTTCTGTTTGTCTGTTTATTAGTAAAGTTCTGAAATCAAGCATATGATATATGGTAGTGAAATATGTGGGATGCTATTCCACTGTATCAATATTACATAAACATGTAAAAAGTAAAACAAGTAAAAGAAAGAAATACTGGAGTGTGTGAAATAAAATAATTACAAATGTGTACATATTACAAGATGTAGAAAAGATTTACTTTAAAAGAAATCAGTTCAGAAATCAGAAATCAGAAAGAGCGTGTGTGCTATTGTACCACCTTTACTTTTCAATTCTGTTCAGGGCTGTTGCTCAAAAGAGATATATATAAAAATATCAGCATAAGAAGAAAGAATAGACGCAGGTGAAAGCTGAACAAGCGTGCAAAACACAATGTTCACCCAAGACAGAAGTAGTGATTACTGAGTCTTCCGCTGAAATTAGTTCATAAAGTTAAGATTAATATGATGATTATCCAAGTCAAGAGACGGCAGGGGCTTGGAGACCTAACAAACTGGCACTCTGTGGAGGGATTATAAAGCACTTTATGGTGAACTCATTCTGCCTGAGAAATAAATTCTAATTCAACTTTACAATTCTGGCTTCATTCATATTGATGTTGTTATCTCGGCTCCCGTTCTTAACAGCGCTATTACTCACGTGTGTGCAGATGTGTTACATGACATTAGCAAGTGTTGAGGAGGTTGTATACATCTCATGATAGCTTAACTGTACTAAACTAATGTAGCTGTCAAAACGTTCCTTTCTGTTCAAAGAGGGTCTTTTTAATGAAAGCACATTTGACAGATTCTCATAAGAAAAGTCTTTTATAGACTGAGAAAATAATTTGTCTATTTACAGCAATAGAGACAGACAGGCTTTAAGGTGCTGCAGCAGTCATGACATCCTTCATAAATGGTAATAACTTTCTGTTTAAACAAGGAAGCAATCACCCAAACGGCTATATTTTTATCTGAAAAGTCGGTTTTAAAGTGACTAAGCCACTTTGAAAATCGTGATTTATGTTTTAGAAATGTTAGGTTTCTGGGTTTTGTCATGATGATATATGCACTTTACAGAGACAAGCCTAATGTGTTTCAGCTGACCTTGACCTCAGTGCAGCTCAGTTCTGGTTTTTTTTAAGAGGAATTGTTTTCTTCTTATTCGTTAACTAAGCAGCGGATTATATTTTGTGGTTTATTTGTGATATGATGCATTCTAGAAGTGATTGTTCCATTGAAATGAATGTGCATTTAAGAGCCTTTGTTCAGGATGGATTGAAAGCGCATTCCAAAAATCAAGAGCACAAACAAGAATCTATGAAATGTTGGTTTGAACTCAGTAGCCAAACATCTGTTGTGTGACCAACCTGTAACCACTGGACCACTTCAATAAAACAGCTAGTCCCATGGGTTTGTAGTTGTTTGCATGGTTTGTTCACATCGTCACTCAGTCAATCAGAAAGATCATATTTTGTTTTCGGTGTTCAGACATAAACCCTGGATCTTGAGATCCAGGGTGTTAAATAAGACATTGGTCCTGGCGTTAACTTAAGAATGTAAGTAATTACAAGCACTTTTGTTTACAGACTAAAGGAAAATCAAAGACTAACATAAAGCTAGTAGCATGCTTCTCTAATAGAATCTGTTTCCACTTTCGGTACAGAGGTCCATCGTCATCATCATTGCTGCGTTTCCATGACACGGAATTTGACATTTAGAAAATAAATTTGCTCAATGTAAACACATCAGTTAAAAAAAAAATTTTTTTTAATTGTTTTTCAAGAAAAACTTTGGAGATACAATGTGATTTTGTCTTTTTTTGTGTGTGTTTTTTTTTGGCCATATTGAAAATGGCTTATTTTGCAAAACTGCAACAGGTAACATCAGCAGCCGGATGTTGCCACAAACCATGAAGAAGAAGACCACATGAAATAGGTGGAGAATCGTGGGGCCAATTTTAATGACTCATTGTCTGAACAAGCTTATTTATGTGTGATTTTAATTTAATTCATTATTTAATAGAAACACTGCAACTGCAAAATTGTGTCTTTTTTTTTGTAATTATCAGAAAGTCAACAAAGATTTGCGTACATTTGTAATGGAAATGCAGCTTGAGTCTAAGACTGATTTTAACAGTCATCTTTATAATCTGGCCTGTGCTATTGTTTTTTGGCTCTTTGATTTTTTAAAATTAGTTTTAATATATATTTTCTAAATTTTTTGATTCCCTTTTATTTTGTATCCATTTTATGTTGTTCATGCATAGTTTTAAGCTCAGAATGTTTTAATGTATGTTTTGGGACTACTAAGGAATAGTAGAGTGTGTGATGTGTATAGTGAGCCTAAACTCAGACATTAGTCTTATATCTGAAAATAAGTTCTTAATCTCAATGGGTGCTTTTGTCATTGTAAAATAAAAATAAAAATATATGTGTATATATAAAAAATGGACATGTGTTCAGGACCCTCTGTTTGAATGGATCCTGCTATTTTAACAGTACTGCAGCCTTGGGTGACGGGACCAGCTCTACAGCTGTGTGCACTGACAGAACCAGGAAGTGACACATGTCAAGACAAAAATGTATTTTCAGCAAAGAAACCATTGGGACGCAGATGGTTCTGTGGGCCCAAATATAGTTAAAGACAGGAAGCCTCATTATTTTTG
Source organism: Poeciliopsis paucimaculata (assembly GCA_903067055.1). Classification (NCBI taxonomy): domain Eukaryota; kingdom Metazoa; phylum Chordata; class Actinopteri; order Cyprinodontiformes; family Poeciliidae; genus Poeciliopsis; species Poeciliopsis paucimaculata. The sequence goes on along the minus strand of CAEGAD010042301.1, from coordinate 62,792 downwards.
AAAAGACAACTCTCCAGCAGCAGGAGGGTTGCTGCTCTGGGGCAAGCAGGACATCGGCAATGATTTTAGGAAAAGCACCCATTGTGGTCTATTAGACATCTTCCAAACCATTTAAGCCCATCATCCCACAGAAATTGATTATTTACCAGGGAGAAATGTTCAGGACAGCTCCCTGAAGCCATAAGACTGGAGCTCGAAATGCTCTGACAATTGCAAAAAAAAAAAAAATCCCCCAACAAACAAACATAAAACACAAAGACTCTGAGAACTAACAGGCCTTTGTTTCATATTTAAGTTTCATGACTGGACCGTTTGAAAAAGATCAGACAAACATGGCTTGTTTGGCAGGGTTGCCTGGAGTCATTGGAAATTAAAAATAAATGTCTGGCTATAATGCAAAAAGAAAACCAAACACATCATAAGCAGCAGCATAAACATCTCTTATAGTGCAGCACGGTGCTTTAGAGTGAGCAATTAAAAAAAATAAAATAAAATAAAAATAACATCCTTCCCATTTGAGGTCAGGTTTGAATAACTTCAAACCAGAATGTTTTATTATGATCTGAGGGATTCTACTATCATTACAGCTGTTTGTGGCCTGAGTCCACTGCCCTTTCAGTCCTATTGGGTGTTCATACACTCTGTCTTCAACCATATTCAACCAGGAGCCGCAGATCTGTTGCCATCCTGCCACCTTGTGGTGAACAATAGGAACAACTTATTTGGTTGCAGGCTAGGCAAATGACGCTATAGGAAAAATGCCCTGCTTATCAGATACACACCGGTTTATCATGAATATATTGAAGGAACACATCAGTCTGTGTGGAATTAATCTATAAAATGTGTTTTTCTTGGTGAATTATTACTGAAATAAAAGAACTTTATGATAATATGTTAGTTTTAACTATGTGGATAAGTACATATATTGCACATGTTTAAAAGGAAAATAGAAAAACCTATTTAAAAAAAAAAAAAGAAAAAGATTTGAGTACGCTTCAGAGTTGCTGAGCTTCTGGTGACGTCTTTTTTTGATGACAGTTCACTTTTAGAGCATGAGGATGTTGGAGACTCGGTTTTGAAGGAGAAGTCAGTTTTCTCTTACGCTCGATAATCAATAAACACACTGTAACAAATTGCCCTGTATTTTTACAGTAAAATGCTGGCAGCAGGGTTGCCAGCATTTTACTGTTAATTATACAGTACCCTTACTGTAATCAACTTTACAGTATATTACTGTCACAAAAGAAATCTTTTGATTACAGCACATTGCTGTTTTTATCAGATTTACAGTAGACTACTGGCAGCTGTGTTGCCAGTATATTACAGTTTTTCTATGGTATCATTACTGTTGAATTCACATACAGCTTAGTGCAGCTGTTTTGTGATTATTATATAATATGCTAATATTTAATATTGTCATAAATACATTTCACCATTTGTCTTTGTTCGGTTGTAGTTTTGTTGACTCTGTTTTTGGGTCTCTTAAGTTTTTTTTTGTTTGTTTTTTGTTTTGTTTTTTACCACTTTGCTGCAAGAAAATTTCCCCTCAGAGGACAATAAATTAACACTGATATGTTTTCATACAGAAGATCTCCATGGAGAAAATAGTGGGATGTTCCTTTGATGGTTTGACTCAAAATGATTCCCATAAACAGAGTAGATAACCTGAAAGTTAATTTCATGGTTAGGGTTCACTGACTGTTTCCACTTAGGTTATTGGTGCGTGATCTCACGACCTGCTCTACTTCCTCAGAATCTGTAGCCAGTCTCAACTTTTGCTTTCACTTCCTCTGCTTCATGTGCATTTCTACATTTTCTGGAATATGTCAAGGGTTTCTTAAAAACATAAACGTCCTTGTGGAAATCACAGGCAGCAATAGCAGTTACAAATAAATCCGAAAAACGCAGAGTGATAAAGTTCAGCCCACAAACCGTTTAAGACAGAGCATGTGAGAATATGTATGGAGGAGTGGACCAGAACCCCTGCTGCAGCCTGGACCAGAACTACAGGAAACATCTTGGCTCTGGAATGGGAAACAAAGATTTCTGGACCAATATTAATTGGGTTTTCCCAATAAGTACCTCACACTTATTTCACACAATAAAATGCAAATTAAACATTCTTTAAAACCATAATGCAAGGTAATGTTGTGGATTTAAAAAAAAAATCCACTCTCTATTTCATACTTCTTGTATTGCATCGTGAAACGTTCACTGTGGCTTGTTAAATAGACATTTGATTGTCTGAATCCTCTGTAAAACAGTGTTACTATTGCTGCCCACTGAGGGTGATGGGTCAGGCTGACAGGTCACATAAATCCAGTATAGAACTAGGAAATAATTAAATGTCAAAATAATAAGTTATGTTTTTGGCCTAAAATAACTACATTTTACGCCCCAACCAATTTGTTTGATAAATTGGCGCTTTTAAGAATTTACCTTCTAATATCTCCAGCCACACTTAAGTGATGCCAAATTAAAATATTGAACAACTTAGTCATATTGAGTGTGGCTCTATGATCTTCAGTAGATATTTTGCTGTACTTCAGGATATACCTCACATTTCATAGAGAACGTTTTGAGGCACGCCCCTTGAGTCACGTGACTTCCGCATTCATCTGACGTCTCACGCGCTCTCTTCTCTCCCGGACTTTGGTGACGCGTTTGTAGGTAAGGGACTGGAAGCAGGAACACTCACGCTGCTTTTCAGTCTTGGCATTGAAGGAGAAGTTCGTGAGCCTGTCAGCTCTCAGCTGGACCACAGCTCTGGGTTTCCGACGAGGAAAGGTCCAGTCGGGCTCAGGTGTGTTCTCCCGAACTTTGCTTCCCAGCCCCCATTAAAGGTCAGCGACCTTTTCCACTTTTGCATCAGAATTTATCGGGACGCTCTTTGTGGGTGTACGAAACAAAGCGACACACCTGGCCGTTCATTTAGTGCTGGTTCTTCTGCACAAGAGATTTAACGCGACGAGATTTAGTGACAACCAGCAGAAATGACCGAAGTTCAATAAACAGCCTGGTGGTGAACATGGAGTAGAAGAGGACAAACACTCTAAATAATTCAGTTTCATGCTGCTTCTTAAAATGATTTATACTTGGCACTGGAATACATATTTTTCATGTTGTTTCAGAGAAATAAAAGTTATTTTAACAGAAATCAGAATGATGGTTATCCCAGGGTAAATTTCCAGCTGTCTTGGTTGGAGTCTGCAGACATTTCCACAGAAGATGTTCCGATGTTCCACAGATTGTTTCTCATTTTTAACAAAATAACCACCTCACTTCAATGTCTGCACCTCAAATTTAGAAATAAACTAATCTTGCAGCACATATATGTCAAGTCATATAATACCGTATTTATAAGGAGTACTTATTGTTGGACCAATTTTGAAATGTACGTCCTATTCTCTTGGCTGATACACATTTCTGTTTTTCCTTCAGGTAAAAATGGTCAGCTCAGATATGTTTTTTTTTCAACCACTTCCAACATATAAAGAAAAATGTAGGAATTGCTTGAACCATCTGTCACCAGGTTCTAATGCAGAAAATCAGTTCCAGACCATTACTTGCCACCACCATGTCTGGAGGTCGGTGTGTAGTTCTGAAATGCTGTTTCAGAACTACTCCAGACGTAACAGGACACACATGCTTTGTTTCTGCAGTCTACGGAGTATTTTCCCATCACTCTGGAGGTTCATCTGTGTTTGGTAATCGTGAGTCAGGCCTTTTGGCCAATTGGTTTCGCAGTTGTACACAAACAAATGAGAAATTGTCTGCATTTCCATGCTAATAATTTCATAAAACTGTGTTGCTTGCAATACTTTTATATTAATTTTTGAAATTTGCACTTTATATTTGCATTCTAAATTATAAGAAAAAATTGTTGTAAACAGTTGTGGGGTACGCAGTGAAAAAAAAAAATTACAAGTAAAATTTTATGACCTTTGTATGACTAAAGGTCTAATATGCAAAAACAGTGTACCTAAAAGAAAAAAATAAGTGAAAAAAACGACACCACATCAGGAAATATTAATGGTTTTTATAGAGAAATATAAAGGTAAATAAAACAAACCATAAATGCCCTGGACCCCAGAGGGTAAAGGCGGTTCTGTATTCTGTTGTAGTTTTTGTAATTGAACTGAAATCACAGATATTTTTTAAAAGATGGATGGTTTTAAAGAGATGGCCATTGTTTTTTCTTTTTCTCCATGTTGAGGATCAGACTCAGGATGACTCAGGTCAGCCATCAGCAGTGGGGACAGGTCCCTGGCCTCGGCAGCGTGGACATGTGGACCCTCCAGTCCCCTCAGGTGCGGGTGGAGGTCCTGACCCTGGGTGCCATTATAAGGTCTGTGTCCTGCAGAGGAAAACATGGGCAGATGGAGGATGTAGTCCTCGGCTACGATGACCTGGAAGGTAAGACATAAAATATTCAACATTTGAAAAGAATGATCTGATAAATAATAAATTATAGAACCTGAGGATTCAAACAGATTTGATTTTCAGGATAGACGCTAAACAAAAGCTGAGTTTTTTGTTTTTTTTATTTCGTTTGATGAGCACCATAACTTTGCAGATGATACACAGCTCTACATGTGACATCATAATGTCACATGGTGACAATATGGTTGAACCCATCCAATCACTGAACAGATGCTTAGAAAAGATAAATGTGTGGATGTGCCATAACTTTATCCAGCTGACTTCAGATGACTGTAAAACATGTAACCGCTTCTTTAGACTTCAACACATTTCTCTGACTGTCGAAGTTATTAACTTTGAACCAAAAGAGTAATAATCTAATTATTGAATATGATTGTAGCTGTTGTATAATTATATTATCTGTAAACGGCTTGTCAGAAATGAAAATGAACCGTTCCCTAGTACAGCTGTCACACTTTGTGGAGCAGCCATATTTGATTTCAACTCCAGGGTTGGTGGAGAACCCGAACTTTCCAAATCAGAATTCTGACCTCAGGAGGCATTCCAATGGATTTCTCTGACTGTTGGTTAAAAAAATTATACATTGCATTATTTTGTGATGATAAATGTCAGACATGCTCCCACACCCTACAAGACATTTCTTCCAACCCTGAACAGAATAGTCAGTTGTGACTAACTTTAGATCTGATGTAGGTAATAAGTTCTGGTCAGAGTCTGTTTGATTGATCAAGCTAACCAGTCAAGTTAGCTTCAAACTTGATTTGGACCGATCCCTGGAAAAGCGAAGAGAAATTGAAGTGACTGCATACTTACCCTTGATAAAGGTGAACAATCCTATTTTTATGTTGTCAGGCTATGTGTCAGATAAACGGTATCTGGGGGCCTTGGTGGGTCGTGTGGCTAACAGGATAGCAAAAGGACGCTTTGTGGTGGAAGGAAAAGAGTTCCAACTAGATACCAACAATGGACCAAATGCCCTGCATGGAGGCCTGCACGGCTTCAACAAGGTAAGACAAATTATTGGGGAACAGGAACTGTTTGCTGTTCCAGGACTGGAAACCTTAGCCCCTTCAACAAAACACTTCAAGGTGGGTTCAGAGAAAATGTGAAGCATTTCCTCGTCCAATAACAGGAAATATCCAGTGTTATTTCCTCGTCCAATAACACTGGATAGCTCCAGTGAGTTTCGTTTTGGAAATAAAAGAAAGAGGAGACCAAATTCTCCAGAGAAACCAGCTTGGTCCAGCTAAATGTTAGCTAAATGTTGCAATATTAGATGAATATATTATTATTATTAAAACAACCAAAATGCATATCCTTTTTACCCAGGAAGTATTAAGTTTAATGTAGGACGTTGATTAATATTGGCAAGTTGTATGTTTGCTTTAGCTAATTTCTATATCTCGAGAGCCTAACTGTGTTGGTAAATGACTGAAGCAACAGGTTGTCAAGAATGCTTTCCAGTTTTTCTTCCAATTCTTGGAGCTTTTTATTTCCTGTAAGTGAAGATTCTTCATCTCATCCAGGAGATAAAAACCTTAAGGAACAGATGTGGGGCAGCTGTTTGTGTTTCCTGGTCCAATGGGGATGTTTCAAAAGGAAAACTTCTTTTCTTGAGGTCCTCTCTGGGTTTCTCTGTCCAGGCAGTCTGGCTCGCTGCAGAAGTGGAAGATGGTGTGATCCTCAGTCATACAAGTCCAGATGGAGACCAGGGCTACCCTGGTGAGCTTCAGGTCTCTGTCTCCTACACTCTACAGGTAAACATACTCATGTCTCAGCATCAGAACCATGTATCAGAACATTTGCCCCATTTCTTATCTGGTGAAGGTATAAAAACAAGTTTGTGTAGAAAGGATCATGAAGTTCATAGCAACAATCATTTTAGAAGACGAAGAAGGGTTTTTAGAAAGCTGATGCTGAAAACACTAGAGTCAGGTTAATTGAACAATAAATAAAGATTAAAAATCTACATCTGAGGAGAAGACCATTAAAAACAAACCTGAGTAGAAGTTTGTTGCTGAACTATCAGCTTCAGATGGAGCTGCAGTGTGTTCCAGATCATTACTCCTGAAAACGAGAAGGTTGAAGGACGGATTCTATAGGAACCAAGCCGGTTGGGACGGAAAACGTCCCGGACTGGACAGCTGCTCGGTTATCCGGATTGTTTTCCAGAGTCAACTTTCCAAATACCATCTTCAACTCGCCTTGATGATTTACTGAGTTGATTTTGCACCTGACCTGCCTGTGTTGGTGAGGTTTGTGTTTTCTGTTTCTGCTTAGGGGGAAACTCTAACCACTGACTACCGAGCCCGCTCCACCAAAACCACCCCCATCAACCTCACCAACCACTCCTACTTCAACCTAGCAGGGCAGGTAAGACCTCGACATCATTCACCCCCCTCTTGAAACCTTGCCACATTCGATCACATTACAAACACAAGTCTCTGTATATTTTGTCGGGTTTTAAATGGGCTTTTTTATATAAAATCAACTTTTTTCAGCTTTACATTATGTTATATAATGTTATTCCCGCATCAAAGACACACCTGGAGTGTTGCATGTTTGAGAAATCCTTTAATCTCCAGGACAACCATTCAGCTGCGTAAAACGCCTGGGTGGACATAGCCCCGCCTTCGAAACACAGCTCCTCCTCAAAGCTGCAGCTTTGGAGCTTCCACCTCACAGAGCAGCTCTTCCCTCAGTTTCTTCAAACTAGCCAACCGCAATTAGCAAACACCTGGTGGAGCTGTGCACCTGCTGAGCTCATTATAGGAGCTACTTCCTAGAGCAACGCTAGTAACAACGTTGTTGAAGGGTTAACAGAGGAACCATGTTGTGATGACTTCCTGAAGGCGGAGTTTCAGAAAGAGCAGGAGCTTTTTAAAGAGTCCCACTTTTAAGGCATTAAATTACAAAGTCAAATTTCTCTAAAGTTATTTTTGATGTATGTCTATACACATATGTATATACACACACACACATATATATATATATATATATATAGCACCTTTATGACAACTGGAGGTAACATAATTACATAAATTGACAAGACATAAACCACATAACCTTTAAAAATACATGATAAGGTTGTAAAAGTCAAGCTAGCTTAACTGAGCTATATATCCAGCTTTTACTTTTTCATTAAAATTTTTTACTGACTAGCGAAAATGTGATTCTTACCTTTGGACCTCACTGCTGAAGTTTTGACAGTTAACAGAAAAAACTCATCTTCATATTTTGAGATTCTTTGCTTGACTGCTTCATTTTCCCCACCATCAATGTTCCTGACTCAATGCATAGCGATGTCACACACACATCATACAGTCACCATGTGACACAAACACTATTTGCTACATATGGTGATAAATCGTTTCTATATGTGTGTGTTTGTGTTCTTTCATCCCTTGGATGAAGGGAGCGGCAGATATCTATGATCATGAGGTGTCTATCAGTGCACAGTCTTACCTGCCTGTTGATGACACATCAGTCCCTACAGGTGAGCGCTTGCATCAGTCCTTCCCTGACATAATATAGTCTATTTCCTTAGTCTCAAGTTGCTCTACTTCTGACAATAGTGGGATAGTGGAATGAATGTTATTAGAGATTCACCAATCGAAGATTTTTAGGCTGATGTTTGTAAAGTTCTGACCTGCTGATACCAGTTTTAGTCAGTTTTGAATTCCCTTTAAGATCCACGAATAAGAGAAAATACTTTTTTTTCTTGTTACGTCCCCCCCAAAAAAGATGATTTTCAAGAAAAAAAAAATAAGTCAGAGCCAATCTGTTGGCAGGAGAGATCCGCCCGGTGGAGGACACACCCTTTGACCTCCGGGGGCCGGTTCCTGTTGGTGTCCAGCTGAAAAAAGTTTCTGGCCTCGGCTTTGACCACAACTTCTGCCTGTGTTCGCCCAGAGATGACTGGACAGAAAGACATGCTGCCAGGTTGCCACACAATGCATGCTCACAACAAAAAATGTCCCCGATTCATTCATTTAATTGATTCTGGAAGGTGAACCTTCTTCCTCATTTCAGAGTGCTTCACCCCCCCAGTGGGCGTGTCCTGGAGGTGTCAACCAGCCAACCAGGAGTCCAGTTCTACACCGCCAATGTCCTGGACGGCTCCATCAGAGGAAAGGGTGGAGTGACGTATGGGAAGCACAGCGCCTTCTGTTTAGAGACACAAAACTGGCCCAATGCTGTTAACCAGGTATGTGGCTGGATGGAGAATCACTTCCAATGATTAAACTTAGGAAAATATAGAAATCTTACAACTGTAACATTTTCCGTTGTTTTTTATTCTCTGTTTGATGCTGTTCTTTGCAAGGTCTCTATTATGATCGAGACATGTTGATTTCAATGGGACAAACCAATATTACTATTTATTTATAGTGATAAATAAAAATTACTATTATTTAGGACGGCAACTAATGATTCTTTTTAGTAATCAATTATTCTGACAATTGTTCAAATAATCTCATTAGAAAATTGGCATCTCCTGCAGATTTTTTATTTAACCACTTAAGCCTTTTTTTTTAGAAATACATTTAAAATGAAAATAAGATCATTTTTGTTACTTTTTTGAATAAGAAAATAACACTTTTCTTGCTGAAAATGCAATATTGTAACTGCAGTGTATGAATAAAACGTATTAAAAATAACCTGAGAGAAACTAGATGAATGAATAATTACACTTTCAGTCGATTCTCCTGGTTACACAGAAGGATCTGTCCACAAAGAGCCACCTCCCTAACACTCGCTGCTCTTTCTGCCTATTCTGTCTAAATATGTGGTTTAATCAAAAACATGTGTTCTTAAGTCATGTCTGTGTTGCCAAGCCAAAGGTGTGTGTGTGTGTGTTTAGGCTTCCTTCCCCGACTGCCTCCTACGTCCCGGGGATGAATACCATCATGTGACTCGCTTCACCTTCACCACCGTCTGAGCAACAGTCAGGACTCCAGCAATGACCTATGACACATATCTAGGTCAAAGCTTTGCTTTAGACTGCATGGGTTGTAATAAAGAAAAGGCTTTATCATTCAAACTGGTTTGGGCCCTCTTCATATGAATATCTAAAAACCATAAGTCTCATCAATTATGTTAAGTAATTCTGTTAGCTATTGACACTTTAACAAATACTTAATTTTTAAGCTACATGCAGTAACACATTTGAAGTGTTAAGAATGATGCACCAGATATCGGTTTGGTTTCACTTCCCAAACCAATATCTGTTACTGGTCCCGGAAGTGAAAAAAGGGCTGTATTGACTTAAAACTTTGTTTTAAGCACAGACATAAATATACTGAATTACAAATCTATTTGATAATGCTGCACTTGTACAGCACACTTGAATACATCACTAGCAATTAGAAGTAGAACCAATGTCAAATAAATAATAAATAAACTGAAATTAGGAAAATATAACTACTAAAGTTGTATTAAATATTCTATTCTAATTTTCTAAAACAAATATAAATGTAAGGGTTTCTTTAGCAATAACTACAACATATGTATGAATATTGATGTCTGTATGTTTAGTTTTGACCTTATTTGAGAAAATCCGCAATATATTGTTCACATGATATTGCTTTTAAAAATAACTTAAGCTAAAATAAGTAATTTAAAGGCCTACGATGAGAAACACTACATCAAAACAGGCTCTCAGAAAAAAATTTCTGCAAAAATAAATTTTTGTATTCAAACATCAAATCTAGACATGCAGTTAATGTCTCGTGTCTGAAGAGGGCGCTGTTTCGTGGCGTGTACACACATGAATCTGCTTTAAAATACATTCTGAAAAGGGAAGATTTCCTGGGAAAAGTATCACTACTCCACGTTTGGTAAATAGTCTTTTTTAATGTATTTAATTATTCATAGAGCATTTTTACCTTCATAGGGCCTAACTGGTTTGGTTACATTTTATTTCCCTTATAAAAAATCATAACTTCTGTGATATTTTCTTATGTAATTTTTGTTTGATATTAAGAGTTTTGATGACAGAAAACTCCTCAATGGTCACTGAAATAATGACATGACTGATTGCGTTTATCAATGTCATGACAAATGCACCCACCTCCCCCTTGAATATATATGTATATCTCTATATATAATAATTATTGAAAAACATTTATAGAGAATTGCAAAAGAGTCCCGACAAAATCCGAGACTGTTCTCACAAAGTTTGTGTTGGTCATTGTCATTGTCATAAAACAGGAACAGAGAGCTTTGAGTTCATGCAGCTGGAGGAAGTGGAACCCTGCATCATGCTCAGCTTTCAGTCATGTTTTGATCATAAAGATAAACTGCTGCAGAGGGTCTGCTGCTGCTGCTTGTGACGCATATTAATTCAAATTCTTCAAAGAGTTATTGCAGATAGTGACTCGGATTTCCTTTTTGTGCCTATTAATATGGTTGTTTACATCTGGAAAGAATTTTATGTCAGTAGTCTCATTAGTAATATTTAAACTTAAGACAAATGACAGGTTCACTATTTTCTCCAGTCGTAATAAACTGAACTAAGACCAATATAACAACAAACCACTTCTACTATTACAGATGGAAGGGTCTGAAAAAATTAAGGATGCTTAGCAATCCTATCTGAAATATGTTGGAGTTATCTTTTAATTTAATAATCATGCTCTATCAATTAAGTCCGTAGTTGTTCAGAGACAACATATTTATTTAAAAATGTGTAATTTTTTATTTTTAACATAACCTCTCTGAATTCACATTTAGATTATTTTTCTCCAAGTCTGTCATGTGTGTGTGTGAGATCTGGAAACAGACTGCTTGAACTGAGTGGCAGAGCAAAAAAAGTCATCTGATGCTACACTAGAGTCCCAAAGCCTTGGAAATGACTTAGCCTTTCCAGACTGACAGACTTCGGTGTGTTCTTGAATTCGATGAGATTGAAGGGGCAGTGTTGTGTAAAATACACTTTTTTTGAGTTTTACATCATGTTATAGTGCAATTTCTTTATCAAACAACGCACCTGAAGTGTTGCCTTGACTCAATCATGCATGTTTGAGAAATCCTTTAATCTCCACGGCAGTTCCAGCTGTCCAAAACGCCTGGTTGGACCTAACATCCCCTCCAAGCACCAAGGCCCTCTTTGAAACTGCAGTTTCCAAGCTTCCGCCTCACAGAGATAGAGTTATGATGGAGGGCACAGAGAGCAGCCCTCCACCATAACTCCACCACTCAGTTCCTTCAGACTAGCCAGCAGCGGTTGGCAAACACCTGGGGGAACTGCACACCTGCTGAGCTCATTATATGAGCTACTTCTTTAAAAAGTTGCTAAAGGATTAATAGAGGAGCTATGTTGTAATGACTTCCTGAAGGCAGAGTTTCAGAAAGAGCAGGAGTTTTAAAGAGACAGAGACCCAATTTTAAGACATTAAACTACTAAGTCAAATTCTGTTCAGTCATATTTGATATATGTAGCACTTTTTGAACTGTTTTTAACATAGTTACTTAATTTTGCTATAAAATGGCACTATGTGACTGGAAAATACATTATGTGTCTCTTTCTTAGGTATTTTGCCCTTTCTGTGCTCACCTGGTTCCCATTTCACTAATCACCTCCCCAGCAGTTATCAGCTGGGGAGGTGCTGAATAGAGGGAACTCTATTCAGCATCAGATTGTTCTGTTAGCTGCCAGGTGTGTTTGTCTTTCCATCAGCCCCAAAGCTACTCATCCATACCAGAAACAGTTTTGAGCAGGTTGTGAAAGTAGAGCTACAATAATGACTTGAGTTTGTGCAGCAGGGCGGCCATGTCAGCCTGAGTTGGAGGATGGACAAACTGGGATCTGCGTTGCTCTGAGTGAGGATTTCCCATTGAAACACATCCTCCCTGAATGGGGCGCTCAGGGAGGAATAAAAAAAAATCGACAGTGTTTCATATCTTCAGCTATGAAACACTTCCTGAAAAGAATGGCACTCTGTTCCCGTTAAGAATCCCTCTGGCAATTCCATAACCTACTTCTCATATTTCGTAATTAAGATGTTTGTTTTTTTTTCAGGCCACTGATGAAGGAGGAACTGATATTTTATTAATAGTGCTGTATACAAATGGATCACAAACGCTCAACACAGAGCAAGCTTTATGACAATGTATTTGGTAAATAAAACACACATGCACACACACACAGACTCTTGAAATCATGAACTTCCTACCTGGTAATAAAATGATGTCCATACAACTTTAGTTGAAGGAGCAGACGGTGTCTTCAAAGTAATCTCATTGTGGGTACTGGGTTTGGGTTGAGCCCAGAAACATTTGGATCAATCACTCATACTGTACAGGATTGGGTTCAATAGAAAACCACATGAATTACCCCTGTTGTCTGTCAAATGTATATGCACTTCCTGTATCAATTTAAGATGTTTAGGCAACGCTTGCATCCTGTCCTCAGGTTTCCCAATAGCTTTGAGTTACTTGATTGCTTCACATTGGTATTTTTCTCTTTTCACACGCATGTTCATACTTCCTTTGTTTTGCTAAGACAGACAAAACATGGTGTTTTATGTAAAAAAAATAAATAAAAAATCATTCGTTGGTTAATACCAACGCAGGTATGTTTAGGTTAATACTGATCCTTATATAAGTTAAATGATTCTATGTTTAGAGCAATGTAGTTAAATGGATCACTTCCTTTTAATGATTCAGTGAACTGTTTATTACAACAACACAAGTGCCATGCCTTTGATTTCTTCCTCTATTTCCAGTCCGCCTCTGAATGTTTGCCATCATTCCTCTTCTCTAGTCCCCCGCTGCAGGACTCGGAGCCGCTGACGCCGTGGCATCGACCAATCACGTGCCGTGTTTCCAGTGCGCCGAAAACACTCTCCAATGATAAGAGGCGCGCGGGGCGGGATGTGGCGGACCCCTCACACCTCCACACTCAGAAATCTGTGGCGTCGCAGAGCCTCTGTGAATCAGACAGGAGACTGGACCGGTGACGCAACGCGGGACAGGTACACGGAGACGCGCAGGCCGGGGGGCTGCTAGCAGTGGAGACAGGGACAACTACTGGAATGGACGTGTAGGAGCGACGGACAGCAGAGCCTCTCCTCCCCGCTCCCTGACAGCTCTACCGCAAGCCGCGAACATGTCGACGGTGGAAGCAGGCGGTCAGCGCGAGGAAGGGGTGTACGGAAGAGCTGCCAAGCGGCTGAAAATGGAGGAGCCGCCGCTGGAGGAGAAGGAGGACAGAGCGGAGGATGAGCTTGAGGAGGGGGAGGACTCGGACAGCGGGTCGCTGCCCGGCAACGGGGAGGCAGAGACGGACAGTCGGGCCCGATGGAGTGGCAGGCAGTTCGGTTCAGGACGAAAGGTAAGGAGAGCAGGGATGCTATTGCCTAAGCTCGGAACCGAGCAGCACCGCAGAGGCTGGCATGCGCGTGCGCGTGGCCTCTGGTTTGCTGCCGTTTTGTGTGTGTCAGAGAGCTCCCCTCAGCTGCCGGTCACTGGTTGCTCCATGGAGGGGGTCTGACTGCATCATCCCGCAGGTTGATGGAGTCAGCATCCAGGCATCTTGGCTCCGCGGTGGAGCCCAAAACAGAAGATACCTGGTAGGCAGCCTGGCCTTCACTGGAGAAGGAAGCTGTAGGAAGAAGGAGAACAACCAAGCTCTGGTCTGGGTTTAGCTATGAAGCTGCTGAAAAGTTCCTCTGAACCAATTCACCAAAAACACTGAGTAACAATATAGATCACATTTTCATCATTAAGTACAAAATTATGCCTTGTTAGTGTACCATGCACTGTTAGCTGTGAAAAAGAGGAGGCATGTCACTAAAATTAAAATAATGACATCTCACACCTTATAAAGTAAAGACAAGTGAAGCAGCAGGAGAGCAGAGTGATGCTGGATGTGTCATTAACCACAGGATGACTTAATCTGGACTTAACGCCCAGATTAGCTCAAATTTGTTTTGATATGGAGCAACTGTGTGTGTCTGGAGAAAAGACAGATGTATATCTCCACAGTAAAGACATTCAAGAGTCAAAAAGATTACTTTTAAAAATATATTGATTTTCAGATTGTCAGAGATTATTGCTGTTGAGCATATCACATAACTGTTATGTCATTTGAATCACGTAACGGAATTTGAATTTGCAAAAGTAAATAAATGTTTTAACTACTTAACCTGCAACGGGACGCCCGTAGGAAAAACAGCACGCAACATCTTGTTGTTACAGCCCTATCAGTCTCTTTCCTCAATTCTATAAATTCCATTATGATGACGTGAAAAAAGGTTTTTGTAAATTTCTTAAAAAAAATAAAACCAAGATATCACTTTTACCTAACTATTCACAGCTATGCCTAGTACTACTTTATTGATCCACCTTTGGCACCAATTCCAGCTGCCAGTCGTTTTGAACATGATGCTACCAGCTCTGTTCATCCATCTTTAGGCAGCTTGGTCCGTTCTTCTCTGCAGTTTTGCTCCAGCTCCATCAGGTTGGATGGCAACATCTGTCAGTCATTTTTTGATCTTTCCAGAGAAGTTCAGCTGGATTCAAGTCTGGCCAGTTTATCTAATCAGACCAGAGAGTCTTGTTTCTCCTGGTCTGAGAGTCCTTCAGGTACTTTTTGATAAACTCCAGTCGGGGTGCCATGAGTCTTTTATAAAGGAGTTGCTTTCATTCCACCACTCTTCTATCCAGGGCTGATTAGTGGATTGCTGCAGAGATAGAGATTCTAGGTCTTCAGACAATTCATTTGATTTCATGCTTGGTATTTGACCTCTGACCTGTACAGTCAACTGTGGGACTTAGAGAGGTGTGTGACTTTCTAAAACAAGTTCAATCAACTGAGTTTATGGGACAGCATTTTTGGTGTTCAGTTCTTCTCTTGACAAGATTCAAGTGGAAGGTGTGAGTGATTGAATCAAAATGACTATGTTTGTAAAGAGTCAATCTTTACAAATTTTCTACAGAAATTGAATTGAACTGAACGTGTTTGGCTTCATTTCTTACTTTGGTTTCAAAATGACTCAACCGAGACACAGACATAATGGGGCATTCGTCACCTGAGGGATGACCAATTGTCAGGGCAGCTGCACATAAGCTGACACTGGATTTTTGAAGATATTTCAATGTCCTGCATGCAGTATACCGCATAAAGTATTATTAGCCACTTCAGGGAACAGAGACTTTAAACTAGTAACACTCTGAACAAAAGAAGTTCAGCTCAATACTATGTCATCATGTCAACAGTCGTCGTTTAGATGTGTTGATCAAGATTATCTAGTGATTAGACTAATGCATCAAGAACTAGATGACATCATACACATAGGAAGTCCTCTTCAGTGCCGTTTTAAACATGTGCAATCTAGTGGTTTTAGCTGTTCTCACGCTGATATAAGGTCTCAAACCTCAGCCTGGCTGATCAGAACTGAAACCAATGAGGCCTAACAACTTCCAATGCAACCCTTTTTTCAAAACGCAGTAATGACTGAGTCAGTGCCAGGTTTGGGTCTAAGGACCACTTAGCGGATTATCCTCTTAAGAATAATAGACCTCACCATGTTGTTGGGGAACATGTTTGCCCACGTATATATCTTGTCAAGCATTCTGTTCTGGCATAAAAATTGTTATGGTGAGGCATCTTTAAAGCTTAATCTTCTAAGGATTAAATTCATCCTTCTTTGACCACCTTCTCATCGCTCCTCTGCCCACAGGTTGCTGCTGAACAGTGGGTGAGTGGGTGGAGGTGAGAAGCAACAGACTGTGGTCTGTTTTTCCTCATGAAGGACAAGGAGAGGAGCCATGAGCATCTCCCAAGAACTGCACAGTGGACATTCAGTGTGGTGTGTTTAATTGGACCGCATCTTCCAGCATTTAATGCACTAAGAATTGCCTTTGGAGCTCTGCCTCTAACAGAGACTTGCATGAACAGTTCCTCCTGCTTTGTTGGATAGATAAACTTAATGCATAAGTTTATAATAGTACCTTAGAAGTGTAACCTGGAGAACTTTTGGAGTAGTATGGACATACCGAGTTCGTCCATTAGACTGAAGTGTGGTCCATCATGTGCAGTGGACCACAGAATCCCGTTGGAAGTGACCTATGCATAAGTCGACTGACGGCTCTTCCCAAATAGCCATGCAGCTGTTCCAGTTGTTGAACCTTTCTCTTGGTCCAGTCCCTGAACATTATCTAGAATATGAGTGAGCCTGGTCAGCTTATTGTAAGGCTGGAGTTTCGTTTAAGGATACATTCACAGTAAACGTTCTTAGTCTGCTTTAATCAAACTATAGTTCATTTTCCTAGAAAGTCTTGTTCATTTGGGGAGGTATGAATGTGCAGTCAAACTCTTATGCAGACCAAAAAAGTGAACTCTGGTCTGCCTAGATTCAGAGTTAGGTCTCGGGCCCTGGACCTTGGGTCTCTCATCACTTTGTCTAGTTTAAAGCTAGGTCTAAGCACATGCTTTTGTTCTGAAAGGTATTGCTCAGGTCTAGACATCATCTTAGGCTCAGACACTCGCCTACGCCTCTTTTTCCTCCTCTTATGTCTTCCTGAGTGGCAACATCACTGGATAATTTGTTCTGCTAATATTTCATTTTGTGTTTATTAGTCTTGAAGAATGGCCTAGTCAAAGCATAGATCTAGTTTATTTGAGAATTTGAGGAAAGACTTGATTATTTACAGACATTTATCTACTCAGACTGATCTTGAGCTGTTTTGTACTGCACAAGTCAAAAACTTCTGTAGATTTTCAAAGCTGATGGAGCTTTGAAAATCTCTGTCAGACCACGTATTATTTACAAGAAAGTGAAAATTGAACTTTTGCAGAGTGTTTTATTTGTCTTGCTGACCATATTTCGTGGCAATAAAGTCAGAAAATGGATACTGAAGATCCATTCAGTATGCTGTGCATGACACAGCATGATATGAACTAGTTTTACTGTGAGTGTGGCTAACTGTGTTGCAGGATAATGGCGAAGACTCCCATCTCATCTCTCCTAGTCCGGTGGTCCATGTCCGGGGTCTCTGTGAGGCCGTGGTGGAAGCAGACCTAATCGACGCCCTGAAGAAATTCGGACCAATATGGTGAGAACGCATCCGCTGTTTCTGTGTTTTATATTACATTGTGGGGACTCACTGCTCCTTGGGGGGACCAGGCTTTGGTCCCCACAAGGAGAAATGTTGTTGTAAGGTTAGGGGTTAGGTTTAGGACTAGGGTTATGCTGTAGAAATTAATGGAAGTCAGTGGAAAATCCCCACAAAGATAGCAAGACCAACATGTGTGTATGTGTGCCAGAGAGAGAAAAAGCTCATTAATGATTCTGCCCATCACAACAGTTATATTTCATGTTAGCTTCACAGCTACAAACGTTCTGACAGGTTCAGAAATCTAATCGTTCAGATGTTTTTATACGTATTTTTATTTATGTCTAATAGGGCATGTGAAATATGTAATAAGAAATAAGATTGCAATATTTTTACTTGTTATCTTGACATTTACAGGTTGTCTCCATGAATAAATAAATCCATTTCTGATATATCACCATGGCAACCTCAGCTCAGTTGGTCCTCAGCTTCTCAAGACCAACTCAGTGAAGGCTTCGCAACTGGAGTTAATTTGAAAACCCTGACCAGTCAGTTCTGTTAGGAAATGGAGAAAAAAAACCCCTAAAGACAGCTACAGTAATTAATATCAATACTAATATCTGAGATTTACTCAAATGCTCAGTTTTGTTGTGGTCTGTGCCAGCTGGACATTGTGGCCTACTCCAGGTGTTGCATAACTTCACACAGACTGACTCAGCCGTTCCCCCACTTTCAGCTGAACGCATAAACACAGAACATCTTTAAAACTAGCTGGTGCCAGTTTCTCTTTGAGAATTATAATTAACAGCTTTCAAAATAAGTTTTTCCTCACCTGTAATATAATGACATTATAATTCATTATTTCAATGGCAGAGGTGATATGTCTTTTTAATCAGTCTTTTACATCTTATGTATTAGCACAGACAACTGTTGCGCAACAGGGATTGCATCGACGCTCGACTTACACAGCTAATTAGGATCAATAATTTATTATTAAAAGAGTTAAAGGTTCTTTTAATTGAAAGAAGTTGGAGCATCACCTGATAACCAGAAATCATTAGCCAAACTCCTCAGTCTCTCATGAAAGGGTGAATTCACAAATTGTGTTGTGGAGCAGCTGAAGTGGAGCTGGTGGATAAAGGGGACAGTAGTTGGATTTGGCAAAAGGGAGAGCCGACTGGCCCATTTACACTGATGGCCTTCTTTCTCCTTTTTTAGCATTTTGTAGTAAATTAGTTTCATACAATCATGCTCTGTGTGGAAGTGTCTTTATGAACTGTAGGAGTTTTAGTGTTTGGTTTTTTTTATTTAAAAAAATATTGTTATGCTATTTTTTTTTCTTGCAATCTATTTTTAAGTTTTAAAACAGTTTTGCTTTTTTAGTAGTAGTACTTGCTTAAAATTTTTAATTGATTTAGTTGCAGGGTAAAATTAATTTATCACAATTAATCACATTTTAATCGAAAACAGTATATGAACAAAACAAGCAACGTTTTCAATTCAAAAAACCCTTTTTTGGCTAAATTGAATAAATAGACGTATGAGCTCAGATATGTATTGTTTTTAATCTGCTTTTCAGATTCTTCAGCCATAATATTTGTATTATTCTATCCATTCAGCTTCCCAGTGTTTCAGTAACTCCTGGTTGTTCATGGAACGTCTTTTGGAAAGTGGACAGTGGACTCTGACATTAGTGTTGGGGATGTCTGTTCTGCTGCTACATGTTTAGCATTGAGATGATATTTTAGGCTTGTATAGCGTAACAGCTAAGTTAGCACAACTTGAACACAACAGTAGACTTCCCATTGTCCTGTCTAATCGGTTTTTGAAGCAAAAATGAATCCCCAATGGGCTAAGAAAAGCATTTTTGTCGCCAATTGCTGTTGTTAGCAAATGTCGCTTGTGCATCAGATTTACAGGCGAACCAGAAATGCATAAATACAAAGGTTCTGGATGGACTCACTCTATATAAAATTTGTACATAAAAGAAATGAAAGCAATTAATTATGTATAAATCTTTTGCACATTAAAACATACGTTCTAAACAACTTCTAGCGGAGTCATGAACCTGTCTGTGTGCTCTTAACAGCGGTTTGACATTCATGTTAAAATCTGGTTCACAGAGCTAAACACTAATTTTAAACATGAACTAACCACAAAGCACAAGCAGAATGAGAACTATCTGCGCCCAATGTGTCTGTTATCCAGAGAGTTTAGAAACATTGCATCATAGAAGGAGAAGCAAAGGCTTTACTATTTTTAAAATCTGAGCATTAAGAAAACACCACATTATTAAAGTATGCAAAGATGTTGGTGTCAAAAATAAGATTTCAACATCGATGCTGATTGTAGAGTTGACAGAATAGCGCCATGATATTGGTAAATTACACTGTTATAACTGTTGACGGTATTATTGCTTACTGTATTGTGCAGCAATAGGCTCTGCTTTGGCTATGAATAACTATAAATAATTACACTGGGCAATTCTTAACAAAACTAGCTATTTAGATTAAACTTACCTTGTTGGGGCACCAACTAATTATCAGAAAAATAACAACCAAATAGTTCAGTTTCAGCTATTGCTTCTATATACCTGCTTAGGTATTAAAATAACAATTGATAAAGTTAAAAGTCCAACACCAGCTCTACACAGAAAAATAATGACAGATAACTTCTGTTTAATATAAGTTTATTATCCAAAATTAATCAACTTTCCAGTTAAACAGACTCACTAAGCTAATGTAACTCAACTAAATTACAAAGTAAAACAGTAAAAACATACAAAATATATGCCCAGTAAAATGATGCACTCAGTTTAGCATGAACTGTGAATGTTGAGAAACTACATTTATTTAAACCGCCCTTTTATCTGAGGCGATCATAGAGAAAATTTAACCTTGAAGGATTAGAAGTTTTCCCTATGTTTAGTTTATCAAGTCTAATTGCTTCAAGCAGAATCCCCATCTCCTTAAAAAACACTATTCTAGGGACCAATAAATAAAAGATATAAGAAAGCAACATCTTTAAATTCACTCCAGTTTTTAATGTTTTTTACCTGCTCTGTCTTCTCAAATCCTGTCAAGTTTATGAATGCCTACAGCACACAATGGCTTTACATAATTTTATAAAAGTCACTTTTATAAAAACATCCTTCCATGACTGTGATGAACCAAGCAGATCTTGTTTCCTCTTATTGTTTCTCAGCTGTCTAGTTGTGAAACCTTGCCCTGGACTGAACTGATCTTCACTCCGCATCACTTCCAGGTTCATGTTGTTGTTGGATTGCCTCAGACAGAAACCTTTTTAACCAATATGAATGATACCCCGAACTTGACTGTTCAAGTTCAGTATGGAGTTACTTTGTTTGATAACGAGGATCAACTTGCTATGCATGTGCTTGACTTGGAATTTGCCTTTATAATTGGTTTGAATTGACTATTGTTCTTCTATAAGGATAGCTGAAGAAAATCTGTAAATATGAAAAAAAAAAAAAATCAATATTTTTTGCTACTCATGAGAAAGTGAAACTCATATTATAGAGAGATACATAAAAGGAAATATTTTAAGACTTTAGTTCTGGTTGTCTTGATGGTTATGGTTTAAAGATAAAAACTCAAATTTCAGTGTTTCTAGGCCTGGCAGCAAGTTTTGCTGTGTCAGAAGTTACCGCAGTAAGGTTTTGAGAACATTTTCAAATTATATAATGGTAATGGCATGATAATGCAAGAACAGATTCTCAAAGATAAATAAACTTCAAATCTATTGAACATTTATCACTGGAACTGGAAGACATTTTAAATCTCCAAAATAAATAAAACATACAAATTGTCCGCAAACAAAGGACTAGTTGAGACTAAAACACCAGACTGAAGACTTTTGTCATCTCATTTTTGGTAAAAGAGAGAGAGAAAAGAGAAAACTGATAAATTGTGTTAATGGAAATTATTGAGCTCATTTCAATTCATTATGCGTTTAATTGATTTATTGCTTATTGTGACAGGCATAGATACCAACAAGTGTGCACATTTCTGCTGTTGACATGACATTCTCTGAAAGATTCTGTTGACATTCATGTCTCATCTTAACCACATCATTAGATTAAATTAATGGTGAAATACAGAAAACTCTTAGTGCATTAAGAATTTCGGTCAAAGAGAGAACCACATTTCACATTTCAATTCCACATTTAACACTTCTATTCTTATTTATAAATAATAAAGATGTTCAAATGTATAGTATGGACTATACATAGAAAAATGACTTTCGAATGTCTTTGTCATTATGAAGTTTAAAATGTTCATGTTGTGCCAACCATACTGTTGTTTTTTTTATTGTTCCTTGTTTTTTTGTTGTTCCTTTCCACTGATTGATGTCTTTGACCACTGAGATTCTTCTGAATCTTTTGTAAGTTCTTCTCCCCTACTGAATGGCTTTAGCTAAAGGATTCAAATGCCAGGATATCCCTTCTGGTTTAGCCAAACTTAATTTAGTGACGTAACTTATTGTAGGTTGAATATGCTAAAAGATTTTCCAAATTATTCTTGGAAAATCTCAAACATGTTTGAATTAGACTTTTGGGAAGAAGTGAGAACTCAGACCCAAAGTCACAAGTCTCATAGTGTGGATTTAACTATAACAAATTATTGGCACCATGAGTGTCTAACTTTGATTTGCAACAAAGTTAGACAGTTAAATACATTAATAATCAAGTAGATGAACACAAAAGCAGCGCTCTAACCATTGAGGACCATGGCATGCTGAACAGAACTCATACTGAGGAACCAGTTCCTTTTTGTTGCCAGCCGTTGCACAATCAAATGTTTTGGTCACTAATACAAAGTCATTTGTTGCATAAGATGCTGTTGACTTTTTTCTGCAGAAATTCAGAAAAATGTAATGAAATTGAAAAGATCTGAGAGTGAAGTGTGTGTTTGCCATTTTCTATCCAGATATTTCTTTCTTTTTCTCTCCAGCTATGTGATGATGATGCCCTTCAAGCGTCAGGCCTTGGTGGAGTTTTCTGCAGTGGAGAGTGCTGATCGCTGTGTGTCCTGCGGAGCAAAAGAGCCGGTGTACATCGCAGGTAATTTCATCACTCTGCTGGAATATGTTTGGAGAACTCTGACTTGTATGAAGCGCACAGTTGTCCTTAAATCTTTTGCAATTCTTAATTTTGAGTTGTAAAGGGAGATTTAAGACCAACACTAAATGGTTTGCATATTTGTGGAGAGAAATGGTCTAATCCAGTTAGAAATCTGAATAATCTGAATGATGTTTAGTACATGTTCAGGACCACAAGTCAGTGTTGGCCAATTGTGAGTCTTCAACTTTCGGTATTGGTGTATATTCTTAGATTAAGTTTTGTCAGAGAGGCCTTCAACTTGATTACTGCTGGATGATGGTGATGATTGAGGTTTGCAATCACAAGATTGTAGATTTGATTCCTCCTGCTACATGTTAATGTGCCTCTGGGCAAGGCACTTGGCCTCAAGCTGCCTACCGATTTGCATATTGGTGTATAGTTGTGGGTGTTAGTGAAAATGGGTGAATGAGTCTGTAATGTAAGGCACTTTGAGTGGTTTGTATGATTGGAAAGATGCTTTGTAAATTCAATCAATCAATCAATTTTACTTGTATAGTTCAGCGACACGGCAGTTCAAAGTGCTTTACATCATAAAACACAAAATTACAAAGTCATAAAAGACATTACACATTAAATCAATAAACTTTGCATTTTTACTGGTAAATTAAGTCCATCTACCATTCACATGTCTAATTACCAACCAGTTCAAAGATAATGGGCTTGGGTCCAATTGTTCTGATGTGTTTATGTTTTGACTAATTTGTTAACTAGGACAACAGGCTTACTTTAACTACTCCACATCGAAGAGAATCACCAGACCAACAAACGCTGACAACCCAAACAGCGGCAACAAGGTTCTGTTGTTGTCCATCCAGAATCCACTCTACCCCATCACAACGGTAAACGCACACACCTTCATTTTAAACACACACAGTCATGTCTGATTGTTGCTGGTACATAACTGGACCTTTGGGAACCCTAGAGGCAAACATCTGGGTTTAGCCGTTGGTTGAGGGTTGGATGGTCTAAATATCTTCCTGGGTGATGCCTTTCTGTTCCTGGAGTTTGTATGTTTTTTCTGTGTCTCAGAGGTTTTCATGTCTGATTCAGTTAAAAAAATGCATCTTCAGACTTTACACTGTACATGTTGGAAATACTGTGTACTGTTTCTGGCATAATTTTTATTGGGTCTCTTTGTTTACTTCTTATTTTTCCTCTTTAAAACATGCAGAACCAATAAAACCAAGCCTATGGAAAAGCAGCTTCAGATATTCTTTTTACCATTACTTTAACTCTACAGCAGTGTTTGAAGCTTTTATAAGTTTGTAACATTAGGGAAGCATCACCCAATAGACATTGTTTTCTGACTTGTGCCACAGAACAGTCATCGTACTCCTACTCTGATCTTTTGCAAGATCAGAGTACTTGTGTGACAGATGATTTGTGTTTGCATGTGAAGCCATACAATGTTTGCAGTTTTGATGATTGATCGGTAGAGGAGCATCACTGTCTGTCTCTAAAGGAAGAGGGGTTGAGGAAAAACTGATATTCCTTCAGGATGTTTAAACCTGTTTTAGCCAGTGACAAATATTAAAACGTAAATCGACTGTTGAACACAATTTTGGAACTGACTAAGATTGAAACAGTCCAGAGAGTCAGATTCAGCTGGTTGTAGTCCCTGACTGCCTAGTAACATGCTATGAATTTACTCCATATTTTCTCAGCAGACTGCATATCTTCACATTGGTTTTACACCCAGTGGAAACCACTCACTCTGATCACATCTGGTTGGTTGTTGTTTCTTCCCATAGTGATAAAGAAGTGCCTACGTTGTAAGTAATGGCGGTTGTGTAGGACTTCCTGAGGCTTGTACAGGAAGAGCAGAACCGGTTTACCTCCGGATTACGATTCTGATCGACTCGGTCGAGCTGTTCAACACTTGCATGTTACTATATGAAACAGACAAACATGATTAAACAAACTTTGCACTTTCTGTTCGTTCAAGATCTGCTGATTGAGAACCATCTACAGGGTTTCATCTGCATTCTGGAAAATCATAATATATAATAACACATCAAGTCAGGCATGATGTGTTATTTGTCAAAAAATGTGAGAGGAAAGGACAGCATTGTGGTTAGAGACAAGGTAGTGATCCTCTTCACACCTGGGGTGGTGAAAGAGCTCACAACTGTTTGTTGAACTGACTGGTTAGAGGAGATGAACAATAGTTCAGTCTGGGAAAGGAGCTGGTCCTACGGCCATGTGATGAGTCAGATGGACAAGCTCAGACCTGTCTCCAATTCACCTTTAACAGTACAGACATACACGTGCGCACGTGCTTACATGTTAAGCTCACTATATAGATGAAAGATGAAACAGACAGTTAATATTGTCATTGCTTTTGCATCAGTGTTATTTTAAAAACAAATTCATAAACAGCTTCAAGACATCAGCAATGATATTAGAAATGATTACATTGATATTTTTAAACTAAGTCCATCATTCTGCAGTGAGATGGCTCAGTTAAAGATCGGAAACGTTATTTTTAAGCTCTAGTGTTATTGTACTGACATGGATGGGAAATAGGGAGGAGAGAGAAAGGTAAGACATGGACCACAAACCAAAACGTATACGATGTGCAAACATACCAAGTGTTTCACATGGTGGTAGAGGAAAAAGAATTGGACTTGTTTCAGCTGAGGCTCCAGACATGGCAACACTTCTACAACAGAACAACTAGACCAATGGCCTAGTCAAAGTCAAATCTTAATTTGATTTAAATTTTGTGGTGGGACTTTAAGGCGCATACCTGCAAACCTCAACAAATTAAAGTAGTATTATTAAGAAGAACGGAAATCTAATGTGTATATTTTGGAGTCTAAAGCAGATCATATTCATAATTTGTGCCCAAAAGTATTCATACCCTGGCAAATTTAGATCTAAATTATTTTATGTTAACTTAGATGTACATTCATGACAAGAAATGAAACACGTCTCTAAACATTTTATTATTAAACAACTTATAAATGTTGGTAAAAGTTTTTTACTCATGTTTTAACAAAACACATTATGCTGAGTGATGATTATTTATGCTCTTCTGAAACTAATGTATGTAGAGCTGAAAGAAGAATTTCTTTGTGTTTTTGTCCAGGATGTTCTCTACACTGTGTGTAACCCCATAGGCAGCGTGCTGAGGATCGTCATCTTTAAGAGAAATGGAATCCAGGCCATGGTGGAGTATCCTTTTCCTCAGGGGTCACTGCATCTACACGCCTTGGTCATCTAAGTGGGCGGGGCCATAGAACGTCTTCTGCTCATCCAGAAATATGGTGGAAATGTTTTTATTTCCCATGTTGCCATCTCTGTTTCTGGCGGTTTAGCTCAAACCACACCCATCTGAGTCACAGCTCCTCCACCTATTGTCTGATGTTTCAAACGCACCCTTTTAGAAACGGCCCTGGCTCTCACCTTTTCTTACACATAATCCATCTAAAACCACACAGAGCTTTGCTAGCTGCTGCTCTGTTGCATGGGGATATCTGCTCTGACTCTATTAGCGGCACTTAAACACGAGGCTCTAACAGATGAAATGTGATGTGCATGCTCTGGATTGGGCAGCGTTGTCATGTTTGTGTTCCTTAATGTGACTCTTCCAGGTTTGAGTCAGTTCAGTGTGCCCAGAAGGCCAAAGCAGCGCTAAATGGAGCTGACATTTATGCTGGCTGCTGTACACTCAAGATTGAATATGCAAGGGTAAGAAACGGAAAACACAGCAGCTTTTGCTGACTGAGCTGGCATCAGTTTACTGGCTGATACCAGCTTGGTCTGACCTCCGGATTACGATTCTGATCGACTCGGTCGATTGGCATTCTTCAACAGTCTAAAATTTAGACTATGAAGATCTGCTGCAGATTCTCCAGTGGAGGTTTGAAGAATAGATTTATAAGAGTATCTCTATTTATGCATCAAAGCATCTGGTTCTAAAATTATTTTTATTGTTTCATTAACCTCAAAAAAGGACATTAAATGCACCTAGTGCAAAAACACAAAATCTTTGGTCCAGTTTCTACTGCAAATACCTTAGTACACTTGAAATGGCACAAAATTTACTTACAAATAACTTTTCAGGAAGATTTGAAAAAGTCCTAGTTCCACTGACGGATTATTTCACTTACAAAAAGAAATTTTTCTCATATTATAAGTGGAATAATCTGCCAATGGAACCACAGCACCTTTCACAGGTAAAATCCTAAAGTGCTTCACATCAAAGATAATATCAAATTAAAAATCTGTATGATAAAGCTTCAATAATTTACATAATTATAATTTTATAAGTTTTAGAATACAAACAAAATATAAAAGTAATATCTAAATCCATAATTAACTTTTTTATGAAGTCAAATATAGAAGAAAGCCTTTCATCTTTGATTTTTGAGGACTATTAATAATGTATTAAAGTATCATCTATTAAAAGAATTTATATTTATCTGATGCAAACCAAAGCATTTAATCACACAGGTAAAAAAACCCTAATTATCAGGATTTAGGATTGTTGAAACAACCGCCAGCATTTGTACGACGAGCTATTAAGAGATTATATTAATCTCTACTGACTCATACAGTAACAATCCTCTGATCAATTACGCACAGAGCATGACTGCTGTAAATTAAAGTTAAAACTGAGCATGCATAGACACCTTTACTGAGGCACATTCACCTTATGGGTAGTATCAGCAGACCAGTTCAGGTATCCATGTGTTCCACACAGATTTATTGGTCTTTAATGACACTTTTAGATTAGAAGTAATAATACATGAGTTGTACCATGACTCATCACCAATGGCTCCACTTAACGTTATGCTATTAACTGTAGTTCTTACATCTTTCTCTGCTGGATAAATAAATTTCCAGATTTTCCAGACGATGATGAGGAGGATTGACTCCTCTCCGTCCTTGTAGTTCCTGGCCAACTCTGGTGTACCTGAAAACACTCATATCTATTAAGACTGTTTCCAGGGTATTAATAAGCGTCAGATGTGATCTAAACGTAAATGGCAATTATTAGAATAAAAGCTAAAGCTGTAACATTTACACCTCACTGCCAAAGCTGCAGCATTGGCTGCACAGTACTGTTTTAGGTGTAGAATGAGATGAAAAGTAATTACTGTGCCTGTATTATCTTAGAACAATGATTTGATATCCACAAATGCCCTGACTCGTGTTCCTCGTTCCTCCCTTTGTTTCACTGCTGTGGGTGGCGCAGCCGGAGCCTCACAGGGTCTCAAGAATCCCTCTTCTACCTGTTGCCACTGTACCCTAAACGCTCCAGGCTTGGAGTTAATTACATGTTCTTCCTCTATGAAGTTAATGCTATATACAGTGAATATATATAAATATATGTATATAATGCATATATATACAGTACATACATACTGTGTGTGTGTGATATGGTGCAGTACCAGAACCATTGCATGGTTCCTTAATACGTCTTATTTCTGTGTCAACAGCCAACACGTCTGAATGTAATAAAGAATGATAATGAGAGCTGGGACTACACTAAACCATACTTGGTCAGACGAGGTAAGACAAGCTCTTTCTCTTTCATCTTCATTATACTGAAACTAATGTTTGCAGAAATGATTGACACTGTCAGAAGAGGTCCTGTAAAGATGTAGTGTATAATAGTGACATAAAATAAAAAAAAAACTCAGTATTTGTGTTTGTGTGTGTGTACATGGGAAAACAGAGATTTAGTGATGTGCCAAAGGCTCATTGCAGTCTGCAACAAATAATGCACCAATATATCCACATACTTTGACATGATTCCCAATTGACATTGTTTTGTGTCTTATGAACTTTATATTATCATATGCTATTTTAAGGTACTTCAACTTATGTGTCTGTGCATACAAACAACCCTTGTGACACTGTGTTTAATTTTTAACAGGAAATATTGATTGTTTTGAAGCAGTCTAATTGGCTTACAGGTTTTACCTTTGCGCTGCACTGCCCCCTATAGGTTTGGCATATTTAAAACAAAGCTCAGGGGCAGATTTGTTCGAGTTCATGTGGACGAAAACTTTTCTGAATCTGCTCCGATGTGCATATTACTTTTTAAAACTATATGGCAGAGATATTCATTTTTAAAATTCCTGGCTATATGTGTACAAGGCCCCAGACTCATCAGCTACTGTTAGCATGTTACACAGCAAGGTATGAGTCCAAAATTGATTATTGAATTATTGCAGATAAAGTTAGCTTTACAGTCTACTGAATGATGGAGTAGACTGTTTTTCTCACAACATTTCTGTAGTTTATGTTGTTTTAATAAATAAGGATACACTTTAAATCATCTTGAGTTGCTGATTTAAAATCAAGACAATGTGTCTTGTCTACCAGCTGTTGAGTTACCTCTTCTCCCTGCTGGAATGATAAAAAAATAATAATTTTGAACTGAAGCTATTCTGCTGTTATAATTTAAATGATTGTGTGATTTTTATGCTGAAGAATATTTCCCAGAAGTGAATTCCAGCAGTAATGCCATACAGGAGTAAGCTCCATGTTAAATCAGTCCTCACAAAACAAGTTTTTGAATTGTTGAAAGCAGCAGATGTATTGGTCTCAGATGGATGAGGAAGGGCTGCGCTGACTTTCTAATGATCCATGTGTTCGCTTGCATGTTTCAGAACGTGGGAAAGGGAGACAAAAGCAGGCTATTTTAGGAGAACACCCATCATCTTATGCTGACAATGGTTATGGTAAGATTTCCACACCCACTCTCATCATCACTTAACATCTGACTGATGTGTTCACTTCAGTTTGTAGACAAAAGCAGTTTCAGTGAACAACTTTCATTCAGCAGAAAAGAATAAAATTCAGAAGTTTAGCGGAAACCCAAAAATTTCTGAAACTAATCTCAAAATTTCTGATTTTTTTTTTTTTTTTTTTTTTGGCAGAAACTTATCCCTCTTGTTTTTTTTCTATCTGCGCTGGCCCTAATATGCCGTCATACTGATCAGTTGAGGAGTGTTCCGTTCTAATAAAACTATGTTTGAAGTAGTGATTCTCGATATAACTGCATCAACATCAGCATTGACACCAGGTTACTCATTTAATAACATAATGATAGCAGCTTGACTAAACCTGAAAATTTTCAAGGGGGTGTGAATGCTTTTACCAAGTTCTGTATATAATTATAAATTTAAGAGACAAATGTGTGATTTTTATCTCAGGCTAATATATTATTAGGATTAAAACAGTGCAGCTCATCGAAACAACAGAAGCAGACAGTGATGTTATAGCAAAACCCTAAAGCCAGTGGCTCATTTTGTGGCTAATGCTGTTTGTTACTTTAGGCCTGGCCTGCCCCCTGCTGCCTCTAACAAGTAATAGCAGGTACAAGCTCAGCTCAGTGGATGTTCCAGACATGGTTTCCTACCCGCTGCCCCAGTCTTCCCCGTCCTACTCTGGCCACGCCCCCAGCTCCGTAGCCATGGTGAGCGGCCTCCATTCATCCAAGATGAACTGCACCCGCATCTTCAACCTCTTTTGTCTCTATGGTAACATAGAGAAGGTAGGGATACATGTGTTCCTATAATGTTTTTTTTTTTTGGAAGATTTGTTTTAATTCATGTTAGTTCTTAAATCATAAAGAAATTGTTTTACTGTGATTTTTGCTTTGGGAAAAGAATCTCTTTTAGCTTTGACAGACAGGAGCTCTCCAAACTGTCAAATTTGTAGCAGAAATTTCATAAAACACAAAAACTTCATTAGAAAATGTCTTTGTGAACACCAGTGCTGTGTCTCAGGAAAACAGGAAACTTTTCTTAGGATAATGTCTTTTTACCACTACATAAGATGTCCTTTTCCTGTCCAGATGTTATTTGTCTTTTCCTGTGTCTACTATACCTGACACTTCCTGAAATGTGCTGCACCCCTTCCACTTCTTTTGTGACTTTAACATTACAGACGTGCGTGTGCGTGTGTGTGTATGTGTGTGTTATTCCAGGTGAAGTTTATGAAGAGCGTTCCAGGTACGTCGCTGGTGGAGATGGGAGACGAGTATGCAGTGGACCGAGCCATCACACACCTCAACAGTATCAAGCTGTTTGGAAAAAGACTCAATGTCTGGTGAGAGGAACTCTACTCCTCTCATGTTCATTAGCATGTTTCAGCCTGTAATAAGTGGACAGATGAGAACGTTGTTGTGTTGTTGGGTGCAGTGTCTCTAAGCAACACGCAGTGATTCCCAGCCAGGTGTTTGAGTTAGAGGATGGCAGCAGCAGCTACAAGGACTTTGCCATGACCAGAAATAACCGCTTCAGCAGCGCCGGACAAGCCTCCAAGAACATCATCCAGCCTCCGTCTGCTGTGCTACACTATTACAACGTTCCTCCCTGTATATCCCAGGACCAGCTGCTCAAGGTACAATACTGCTGTCACACATATGGTGACTTTTTGCCGAAGGGTCTGCCTTAAAGATAGACGCCTTTCCATCTGTGGTCATTGCTCGCATTAAACTGAATGTTAGTGTTTACTGCCGGACAGGTCAACTCGGTGTTCTCAAGGTGGCCAGGCCTGGTGGGAGTATGAAAGACCCACAGGCCACCGTCCTACAGAAACATTATTATCATATTCAGACCTTCATGTCTAGAATCTCCACATCAGGACAGAACCAGCTGAGACATCAGCAGCTGTTACTGTTATTGACATCTGGATGCAACAGTGTTAGGATTTTAGAAATAATCTTATTTGTAAATAAACAAATGACATAATCACTACTGAGAGCTAAAGGGATTCATGGCTCAACATGGCTTAAACAAGCTGTGGGTGGTAGCTAGTCACATGTTTGTATTTATTTGGAACAATGTGTTTTTTGGCAGCTGTGTAGGGAGCACGACGTGCCTGGCTTCATCAAATTCAAGATGTTTGACGCCAAGCGTAAGTAGACCATATTATTGGGTTCATGTAACTTTGCTGCATGTTTTTAAACCTGTGCTGTTTTTTAGTTGTATATGAATTGTCTGTATTTTCCTGTGTGAAGTGACTTGTCTGATCATCTTCCTCTCAGCCTCCTCTAAGACCATCTCTGGGTTGCTGGAGTTTGACAGTAAGACGGAGGCTGTGGAGGCTCTTACTGTTCTCAATCACTACCAGATTAGGATACCAAGTGAGTCTGTCTCTGTTTCTTTGAAATCTTAACGTTGAGGATTGA
The DNA here is from genome assembly GCA_903067055.1 of Poeciliopsis paucimaculata. Taxonomy (NCBI): domain Eukaryota; kingdom Metazoa; phylum Chordata; class Actinopteri; order Cyprinodontiformes; family Poeciliidae; genus Poeciliopsis; species Poeciliopsis paucimaculata. The sequence continues at coordinate 30,993 of CAEGAD010042301.1, read as the reverse complement.
GTCCAGTCTGTAATAAGGATGAGTTACAGTTTTATCTAGATAGCAGACTTTACTTCCTGAAATATGTCAAATAAAAAACCCTCAATAACTTAGTACAATCACTTGGTTGAATCATTTAAATATAATTCAGAGGATTAGACAAACTCTTTTAACTTCCTTCAAATTCAGTTTTAATACATCTTCTCTGCACTTAATAAAATAGCATTTTTAACTTTGACAGGATGGGAAACCCATAATGATGGCAAGCTTATGGGGGAACACCTGTGAATGTATTTTAAGGCCCCACGCAAGTCACACTCCTTCCTTGTGTGACATCTGGAGTATCCAGAATTAGAGGGAATAAAAACAAGCAGTGATTCAACCAGAATGATTCTGAACTAAAATCTGCAAAGAGAAGAAATCAGAGCTAAAGTAACAGAGCTGCTCCAGCATGCTGCCAGTATGAGCACGACAGTTCAGAGTTTGTTTTTCAAATCTGTATCTAAGTATCTGTGTCTGCTTGTCTTGCAGATGGATCCAACCCATACACACTGAAACTGTGTTTTTCCACCTCATCTCATTTATAAAGGCTATCAAGCACAAACAGAGTGTTACAGGCTGCTAATGTGTGACTCTGATGGAAGTAAGACTCAGCAGAACCACGGAGAGCCACACTGCAGGTTAGCTACCTGGACGATGGTGATGGTGAGATGGTCGGTCAAAGAAATGGAGAGAGTGACGGAACAAACTGACCAGAGGGTCTGACCAGCCGGGAATCAATGAAAACACCTCAGGGTGTGTTTACCACTCCGTCTGGAACATGAACAGGTCAGGGAAAACCTGACCTGTTGTTGGTCTTCTGTCCTGGAGTCTGGATCCTACCTGAACGTGGGTCTGACATCTCTCACAGTTACTCATGTACACGCTTTAAGAATATTTCCTGTTAAGACACCTGATAAATCCATTGTGCTTTTGAATATCACTGTAAGAGTTTAAATAAGTAGGAACAAAGTTTTAAGTTCTCATCCAGTGTTTAACGGTGCATGTTCTGTATTCCTTTCGTCTTGGTGGCAGCTACAGATGTTTCCCAGCTGTTTGGTCAGCATGAGATGCCTCCACTGCTGATCAGCTGGACGATGTAGGACACTCTGGATACTTAGAGGCAAACGTTTCAATATATATCAAACTGATCATTTTGACACAACGTGTTGCCTTTTTATAGAATCATATGAGAATTTTAGCCATAACTATTTCATGAGTCCTCAGGTATTCATGAGCAGGACTTCTCATTTCACTCCATCTGCAGGTGAGAGTGACGGACTGAAGCAGAGCGGCTGCAGTTGGTTACCATAGAAATCCCAACAAATATATGCTGATTAATGTACAGGCTATTTTATGATGGTCGTTTTCTGTGGCACATCTGATCACATCATTGCATATGTGGGAAAGTTGCTTTAAAGGGGCAGTATTATGTAAAACTGACTTTTTTCAACTTCACCTCATGTTTTAATGTTATTCCCAAATCAAACCATACCTGGGGTTTTGCATCGTTCATGCATGTTTGAAAAATCTTTTAATTTCTATGGCAACCACTCTGCTGTACAAAATGCCTGGATGGAACTAGCCCCGCCTTTGTGGCGCAGCTTCTCCTCCCAGTTTCCAAGGCTCTGCCTCAGAGAGCAGCCCTCCGACGCAACTCCCCCAGGCTGCTCCTTCAGACTAGTCCGCAGCAACTAGCAAACACTTGGTAGAACTGCACAACACTTGTAAGAACACCGTTGAAGTGTTAATATAGGTGCATTGTAATGACTTCCTGAAGGCGGAGTTTCAGAAACAGCAGCAGTTTCTTAAAGAGACAGAGGCCCAATTTCAAGGTGTTAAATTGCAAACTCTGTCATACTTGATACAGCATTTTTAACAACAGAAGGTAACATAGTTACTTGGTTGTGCTATAAAATGGCACTATATGCCTGGAAACCACACAGTGCTGCCCCTTTAAAGTCTGAACCCTCATTTGTTAGTCGCTGCAGCATATCAGCAACATATTTAAACTCCCATGCTGCCTGACATAAATAGAACAATACAGCGCTATGCCCTCTAATGGGTCATTAAAAAAACTTTGGTTTTTACATTTTTTCAAGTCTGCCTTGAATATTTCAAATCCACACTTACTGGAAGGAGTTCTGCACCCACACAGAGTGTTCAGATGAAATGAAGCTGCATGTATTGAAAGCGCTGTGACCAAATGGTCGACACGTTTGGCACTTGTGGTCTGGCCTGGACCAAGTCATCCATCTGCTGCAGCCACATCCATATCACAGCTGTTGGTTTGGTGTTTATCACTCGTCAGATCCAGCTGATCTTAAACCTGACTTTAAACATGGTGACTTTATTAGAAGGTTATCCAATATTTTTATCTGGATGGGATGAGGTTCTAAAATGCTCTGTATGTACTAAGGTTGTCACAAAGATTTCCATTTCAATACAGATACTAAGAAAAATACTTGACAGCAGCCCTCACACTGCAAAAAACACAAAATCTTAGCAAGTATTTTGGTCTAATTTATAGTTCAAGTATCTTGAAATAAGACAAAACTCATTTAAAAGTAATTTTTTAGCAAAATATACAAGCTTGCTTTAAGTCAATAACTATTGAAAGAAAACAGTACTAGTTCCACTTGCAGATTATTTCACGCAAGTCATTTCTCCTGCTTTAAGAATTATTGTCTTAAAACAGGCTTATATATTTTGCTGAGAAGTTACTTGTACGTTAATCTTGTCTTAATTCAAGTGAACTAAAATATATGCACTAGAAATGAGTCAAACTCTTGATAAGATTTTGTTTTTTTGTAGGGCATTTATAAACATATATCACGTAAAAGTGTCACTTCTCTTTTTGGTGACACTGTAGATAACAGGATAAGTGTTGACATGTTTTATGGACGTATATACCTCTGACTCAGTCATGTAATTAGTTTTATTTTACTATAATTGCTTATATTTATTCTTCCATTTGCCTGTTGATTTCATGTTGATGCAAATCAATGTTTCTACTGAAGGACCAATAAAGGATTGATCTATATTAATAAAAAGTGTTTCGATACAAACATGGATATGGAGCATATAAAACATATTTACAGTGTAATGCAGGTACATTTAGCAGAAGCTCTGGACAGTTTCTGTCCAGATGCTCCACCTCCATGCCAGTTGAATGTTAGCCATCGTTAGCCGTCATGTGGATCAAATGATTGATAAAGTCACTTATTAAGTATTTTGGGTGTTAACAGTCAGGTGTTCACTTCATCAAAATGAATTTTGTGGCAGTAGATGTGGCCAACATTTACTTTATATATGTGTATATATATACATATATATGCATATATATATATATATATATATATATATATATATATATATACTATTTTAAGAGTATTTCTGAATTCCTGAGCCAATCCCCATTTTTTATTGTTATTGCATTGTTATATATACGTTTTTATTTCAGTTTTTCGAATGGCTATAAGTATAATATCCATAGATGTGCTTTAAAAATTATTGAATAATATATTAAAACATTTAACAGAACAATCTAACTATAACTATAACTGGGATAGGGTTTTGGGTGATGGAACTCTTTGGTAGGGGCTCAGTCAGCTGTTTTCTGTCTCTGTTGGTGCTTTGCTTTGTTACTCAATCAGTCAAGTTTATTTAATGTGTATAGCACATTTCAGCAACAGGGCCGTTAACAAGAAAAAACACAAAAGTACAAAGTCATAAAAACACCATAGAGTCAACAATTGAGAAAACCAGTAACATTACATTTTGACAAATGTCATTGTTAAAATCATCAATGCACATCCAATATGTTGGTCAATGTTTTATTTATTATGGTTCAAAAACAACTCTAAAACAGGTGGGGTTTTAGCCTTGATTTAAAGCAATGCAGTGTTTGTGGTGCACAGAAGCCGAATGCTTCTCCATGTTTGGTGATGAAGTGCGATCTTCCAGCAAATCCCACTTCCTTCCTGTTCCTCATCCTATCAGTGGTCACTGCTGCTTGGATGGTGTGAACTCTTAAGTTGGAATGAAAGCTATTAGTCACTGTCTGGACCTGACATTAGATCGTTTTAGCGACGAGCTAATTGTTGTTGCAGAGTGAGCCAGCATACAAGTTCCCAGTACTCCAGCGTCTACCAGTTCCCTCCTCGTCACCTTGGTGATGCTGCCTGGGAGAGATGAAGATATGTTTACATAAAGTGCAGAAAAAGTTGGGTATTCATGATGTCAGATCTTTTTTGATTTGTCATACAGGGCAACACATTTCTGTTTCATGATTCAGCAACTAACAAATCACTACAGTCAGTGAGATGTGTAGTAAAAACCCAGAGTAAATTAATTTGCCACGTTTGGATTGGTTTGAACAGGAACCGTCCTCTGAAACTTAGGAACCAGTCTGAGAAATGACTTCCACTCTTTCTGCTGCTCCAAGAGGGAGGAGGATGATTGATTAATCAATCAGTTAAGCCTTTAACTGGCTTGCCAGTTAAAGTTTGTGGTGAGCCAGAAACTTTAACTGGACTCTTTCTGGATGTTGTGAATCAGAGTGGCCAAAGGCCTCCACAGCCTAGTTAGAGATGATCTCTGAGGTCTGTTAGTGATTAAGATGCTGTTTATCGTTTCCTCTCTGTATCGTGTCGTGGGATGACTTCTACTGTGAAATGGCAATAAAGACATTTTAAACTACATTAAAATAAAAGGTGTTTCTCAGTTTTTACATCTTCTGTGTTTAAGTTCAGTTTTTGCTAACAGAGAAGTATCTATTTCTTTCTTTTTTGGTTTGGGGTAATGTTATGAATTGTAAAAGGGTGCACTTTTTTCACAGGTCTGTTTTACTTTATAGCACAGGTCTTTTGTTTTTAGAAATCTTTATGACTAGCGGGAAATAATGATGAAGACAGATTTGTAGGCTGCCCGTTTGTATGTCAATAAATCAGTAAACCGATAAATTTGCCTGGTGTCTCTTCAGTTTTGGACATTTTAATTCAGTATTTCCCTTTTTCATTTTATTCATTCATTCACTGGGAAAACAAACCCAGCTGCACCAAAGTACGTCAAAGTTTATTAAAGAAATATGGTACACTAATCTCTTGAGCAAAAACAATTACTCACCTGGACTAAAGTGTTTTATTGTACAACAATAAAACACTTTATATCAGTGTTAACCTGATATTCATTTTAGAGATCTGAATTTAAAACATTTAAGAGTTATAGATAAGATGTACTTAATGAAAGTTAGTAGAAATAATATCTTACAGTTTGAACACAAGGAGCTGCAGTTTCAGAAGCCAGATGAGATATGTGTGTAGAATAAACTGCAATATAATCATTGTCGTATAGTAATTGTAAAAATCATGTCCCTTTATCTGTTGAGCTAAACCTCAATTCCTAAAGTAATATTTGGACCACAAATATGCAAAGATAAGCTACTAAGCTATTTACTATTTGAAATAGAACAAAGGTAAACATAGCTAACAATAAGTGGTAGGTCAGATGATTTATTATTGTGCATGTTTACTAGTGTAAGTTTTATTAGTAGTAAAGCAGCTGCCATGCAAACAAAAATAATTAAATAATTCTATTCCATAGATTACACTTTATCCATGGAGGGCCTCATGCAAATTCAGCCAGAAACAGTTTTATTGACCAAATTAATGCACATGAACCAGGAATTTAAGTTGGTTCTCAATGTCCTGATGTTTTAAATATAAATATATACATTTCGTGGGAAAACAAGATTTTATTAAAGAAAAATATATAGCCTATGCCATGTCGCTACAAGAAACATTACAGTTTACATTTAATATTGATTCCCAGCAGGGCGGCTGGGTTCTCTATTTACCAGACTGTTATGAACCTTCTAAAGAAATGACCTGCTTTGTTACTTTGTTTCAAGTTGACTTCGTAATTCGGATTTGTAAGCTTTATAAGGTTTTTTGATCAAATTGTTAAATAGTATAAATATCTCACAGTCAGTAAACACATCCACCCCTTCAAACTGATTACGTTCAAACGCTCTTACGTCGGCGCGTCGTCTCCCGCTCAACCAACAGGCAAGTATCCCACTCTTTGATTGGTAGGTTTGAAATGTATCGAGTGAGCTCATTGGTGCGTTTTGAACGGCCCCTGTACTGCGGTTTATTCAAAAGGGTTTGTCAGCATTCCAGTAGAGACGGTCGGTTGATGAAGACAGAGCTGCTCGACAAAACGCTACAAAACTAGGTATTTATCTTCGTTTTGTCGCATTTACAAATGAGTGAATGCCTTGTTTATCAGTTGGAGGCTGGACATGGACTTTTTATTACTAGGTTAGAAGTCCGAGAATAGTTTTAAAAGTGGAGAAAGGTTATTTTTGTTAGCATTAGGTTAGCTAACGGTAGGTAAGGAGGTGAAGAATGTCTGCATGGGATAAGAACATGTTTGTTTGTAGTCGACGGTGAAGTCAGAATGTTAATATCTAAGCTACTGAAACGGTTTGTATCTGATGAAACATGCTGAAATAACTGGTATTTGCCTAAATGACACATTTTCCCTTTTCTTCAAGGCAGTGATGGAGGATTATGTGAAAATAGAGAAGATTGGAGAAGGTTTGTATACATGTCTTATTTTCTAAAGAAAAAGAAGTAAAAGTTTACATTTGTCATATCAGAGTGTTGGAGTTGAACTGCTGTCTTTAAAGACAGCTGGTCTGTATCTGGTGTTAAATCACTAATCACTGTTGGTAAGTCAGGCAGAAAGTTCCTCTGATTTATCAGAAGGATCTTATGTGAAGGTTTCTCCTAGGCCTGTCAGGAAAACAAGGTTTGCTGGATAACAAATTGTCCTAGAAGTTATAGGGATAAATGATAATATTGTTTTGAGACCAATTTCAAGTAATATAATTGCATAATAATGCAAGAACACATTCTCAAAGATCATTGAACTTTAATTTCTAAAGAACATTTCACATTGAAACTGGCAGACATTGTGGTGACACAGTTCTGCTAATAACGGAGCAAATTAATGTTTTTACTAACTTTGGAAATAATTTGGTGATGTTTTATAATGTAAAGTATTTTGATGTGCCTTATTGCTGAAATGTGTTGTCCAAGCAAACTTGATTGACTGAAACATTTAAATATCCAAAATAAATAAACGATAATTAAACTGAATTATGAAGTCTCTGTAAACAATGTCGTCCTAGTTGAGACCAAAGCACCAGACTGATGACTTGTCATCTAATTTTTGGCAGAAAGAGATATTAAAGAGAGAAGCAATATATCATGCAAATGGAAATGGTCTATTTAAATTTTTTATGTGTCCTCATTGCAAGTGACACAAAGTGTTTCCATCTGATTCATCCAACTGGATATATATGCTTCAAAAATCTCAATGCAGGGTTTCCCCCAGTGTATTATAAGCCTGGTGGGCCACAAGGCTTTTCTTGTGCCCCCACCAGGCTAAGCATTGCTTATTTATTTAAGTCTATTTAAAATGTTTGGTTTGCATTTTTAAGACTTTATAGTTGGTGTTCAGGTTGTAGAAGACTAATATCTTCTAATCTTTCCATAACACATTATTGTCAAGTGATATTTTCAAAATTTCTGTCAATTTAAAAAAAAAAACACAAAACAACAAAAACTTAAAAACACGATGGGCTGCTGGCCGAATGTCTGCCCCAGCACCAAACAACCAGGCCTAGCAAGTTTTCTGGGGGAAACCTTGAACGTGCAATCAGATCTTGTCAGGAAAAGCAATAATTGACTTGTTCAAAAGAATTAGAATTTCGATCAGAGACAAGGCCTGTGTGTGACTGTTTCTTATTGGTTGTTTTCCAGGGACCTATGGGGTGGTGTATAAGGGCAGACATAAGTCCACAGGACAAGTTGTGGCTATGAAGAAAATCCGTCTGGAGAGCGAGGAGGAGGGAGTTCCCAGCACCGCTGTCAGAGAGGTGTCTCTGCTGCAGGAGCTCAGACACCCCAACGTTGTACGGTACGCCGCCTGCAGCTGGACGGGGTCAGGGGAGGATGTATGTGACCGCGGTGGGGTGGTGTTACTCGGTCAACTCTTCAGATGCCAACAAATCTCAGATTCATCACTCAAATGTTTATGGAGTTGCAACGTCTGTTACAAATTCTTAAGATTAATTACGCAGCTTAACAGACTCTGTATCAGAGGAGGATACACAGTGAAGCTCCGCATCAGCAAAAAGCTGCTTTACTGGTACACTGAGCTCTAGGTTCAAATCTGCCAGCAGAGCAGACTTTCCTCAGGGCCACAGAGTTTGTGCTCTGCTTTCACTGCAAAACGTTTGAATTTTTACTGAAATCACTAGTGAAATAATCCTGACTTAAATTAGCTTAATTTCCATTTGCATGGAAATTAAGCTAATTTGAGAGCTACTTTCTCTCTTTATATCAAAAATTTAATAAGTAAATCTGGTGCTTTGGTCTTAACTGGCCAATTTTTTTTTATTACTGAGACTTCATAATTCATTTTATTTGTTCTATTGATTTATTTTGGATGTTTAAATGTCTACCAGTGTTAAATGTTCATTAGAATTTAAAGTTTATTGATATTTGACGATGTGTTCTTGCACTAATATGCCATTAGTATTATACTACATAAAAATGGGCTTCAACAGCAATATTATAGTTTGTTGCAATAATTTCAATAATTAATTTCTAATAACAGAATTATTAGTTTTAAATAATTATTAATTATTTCTGGGGGAATTTCTTATCCAGCTAAATTTATCGTGACAGTCCAACACATAACTGTTTTATTAGTGAGGAATACCATATTAAAATACATTTAAACTTCAAAGGTCTTAGTTTATTTAACCTGTTTAAAAAAAAAAAAAAAAAAGTATAAATGTTGGTTTCTAATAATCCTGATTATCTCACTGTTGACATAAGAACAAATAGGATTCTAGAGTTGAAGTTTGGCACAAACCCAGGTTCAACTGTGCGTGTGTGTGTGTGTACACACAGACTCCTGGACGTTCTGATGCAAGAGTCTCGTCTCTACCTCATCTTTGAGTTCTTGTCCATGGACCTGAAGAAGTACCTGGACTCCATCCCGTCTGGCCAGTACATGGACCCCATGCTGGTCAAGGTACGTCCTGACAGGCTGACCGCAGCCTGCTGTCAGTGACGTGTCTTCCTGATTGTTTACGTCTCCTTGTCGGGTTTTCCCCAGAGCTACCTTTACCAGATCCTGGAGGGAATCTACTTCTGCCACTGTCGCCGGGTTCTCCACCGGGACCTGAAACCCCAGAACCTCCTGATCGACAACAAGGGTGTGATCAAACTGGCAGACTTTGGCTTGGCCCGGGCCTTTGGCGTACCGGTCAGGGTCTACACCCATGAGGTGAGATGCGTCGAGCAAACTGGATCCACTCTTGCCTGTCCAAAGGTTTTCCTCTGATTGTAAACTGTGCGCTTCCAGGTCGTGACCCTTTGGTATCGGGCTCCAGAGGTTCTGCTGGGCTCCCCCAGATACTCCACCCCTGTGGATGTTTGGAGCACCGGAACCATCTTTGCTGAGCTTGCCACCAAGAAGCCGCTTTTCCACGGAGACTCTGAGATCGACCAGCTCTTCAGGATCTTCAGGTCATTCAGCAGAGAAACTGAACAAACAGGCTGATATGACCAGAGCTGGGCGATTTATTGAGTTTGAGTCACTGAATTTTTATCTTTTTGAGGATTTAATTTTGGGAATTTAAATTTTTTGTTTCTCCCACACAAATGCTTTTCTTGGGTTCCCATAGTTCTGAGTGATCTGAGTTTTACAGTTTCTATTTATTTGGACTTTGAATTCAGGTCAACTCTACGACAAAATATTAGGACCAGGCTGAGATTTATTTATTTTTAAATTAATAGCATAAAGTCATATTACTAGAAGACTAAAGTAGTAATTTTATGAGAACTCCCAACACAAAAAAATAGCAGAAAATTAAAAGGAGCAATGTTAAGCATCTCCTGGCATTATTTATTTTTTCAGGGAATAAAAGGAAGGGAAAAATAGCTGAAAGTCGGTTCTGTATGAAAACAAAACAAAAAAAAAAAATCAGATGTTATTTTTAAGCCCTAGATATAACTGAGAGTCAGTTTTATTAAAACTGACCTGCAGGTCAAATAAAATGCGAACTCACATGAGCAGCTGGGAAGCTGGTGTTTTAGAGTAAAATTATTAACAACTCTTGATAATATTGATCAATTTTTAGTTTCATTTCCTTTTCAGAACGCTGGGTACTCCGAATAACGATGTTTGGCCTGATGTGGAGAACCTGCCTGACTACAAAAGCACTTTCCCTAAATGGAAGGGAGGAAGCCTGTCGTCGATGGTGAAGAACCTGGATAAGAACGGCCTGGACCTGCTGGCGGTGAGGGCAATGGATCCTCTACACACACAGTGCACACACTGCTGTTCAAATTTCAACTCGTTCCCTCTAAAAAAATGAGAGTATGATGAATGATTTCAATGCTTTTTGTGTGACACACATCCTGGACAATTCAAGTGAAACACAAGCTGAGCTGCAGTTACAGGTGTTCAGTACTGATGAAATGATATCAGAGTTGTTTAGGATTTTCCCCAGAGCTGCTTCTCTGATAAACACATCCTGCTTTTCCTCTTGGATGACACTTAACTCCATTTTCAATTCAGTTATATGTTATAGTGCAGATTCACAAGTATCATCTCAATGCACTTTACAAAAACAGCAAAAATAATCATAATTTATACAGCCAGTTCAATCCAGTCATACAGATTCATCCACTCCAGTTTCATCCTACTTGTCAAAAGAAACTGTCTTGTTCAGTTTAATGTTCAAACTGATTCAGGTTTTCTGAAAATATAATGCCTATAAATGATGTGATCAAAATACTCAGTTGCCTAATGATTGTACACACAGTGAAAGGCTCTATTGCTTTATGATCCAGAGAGTAGCATATCTGCAGACACTGACAGCTTGTTCAGTTTCCATTTGCATAATTTATTATTTTTCTCTTTTCTATCAAAAACTAGATGATAAAAGTCTGGTGCTTTGGTCTCAACTAGACTCATTCTTTGAAGGAGAGTTTTGTTTAGAGGTTTCATAGTTCATTGTATTTATTGTTTTATTTATTTTGAATATTTAAAATGTTTTCCAGTTTCAGTGTTAAATGTTCATTAGAATTCAAAGTTAATCAATCTTTGACTATGTATTATTGTATTATTACCCTTACTTCACTTGAAAGTGGTCTCAAAGCAGCAATACTATCGTTTATTGCAATAACTTTTGGGATAATTTATCATCCAGCAAAATTTGTTGTTGTGACGGGCCATGTTGGTCAGTCCGGTAGTTAACTGGACAATCAAATGTTTACAGCAGAGAATCTTCTGGATGCTGCTAGTTATAAGTTAGCATAAATAACATGGCTAACATGCACTCATTGGAGTGCTTCGACAAACAGTTATTCACTGTTTATGTGGTACGAAGTTCAGTTAAAAACAGAAGAAAAAACTTGTTTAGGGAGAGGAATGAACATAAATCCAGAGTCCATAGTGAGATAACTGCTGTCTGCTGTCCTCATCTACCTGAATCCTCATGTTGCCCTCCATGTCTGTCTTCTCCTCTAACAGAAAATGTTGATCTACAATCCACCAAAGAGGATCTCTGCCCGCGAGGCCTTGACACATCCGTACTTCGATGACCTGGACAAATCCACTCTGCCAGCTGCCAACATCAGTAACATGTAGAGCTTCCATAGAAACACATTATTCTGTGAACTAATAACCTGTAAATACTTGTATGTTTGTGTGGGATTTGTTGCAGACCTAAAGTTTCTAATATCTTTTCAATAAAAATGCACCTTGTGTGATTTTCTCCAACGTTTTTTTTTTTTTGTTGTCTAATAACTCAAACGGTTCTGTAAAAATAAAATCCCTAGTGGTTCAAATTCTACTTCTGTTCTACCAGATTCTATGAAATACCTGACCTTGCGATGGTTCTGACTTGAGCTATTGGAGGTATATATATTTATTTATTGATTTTAGAGTATCTGCAAAATCACCAAATGATCCAAGACTGCTTTTATGCTACTTGTTAAAGAGCAGATTTTTTGTCCTTAGATTTCCTTCAGTTAAGCCAAAACTGACCTGACTGATTTAAGGTGAAAATAAACTTGTGATTTCATTGACATGCTTCTGATGTTTGAGCAACCCAGCCAGAATCCTGATGAGAATCTGGAATCAGCTGAAGATTAGATTGTAAAGAGGCTTTTGAGCCAATCACTGAAGATAATCAGTGAATTTGCTGTTAGGCTGATTGATGTAATTTTTCCTTTCTAAATTGGGTAGAAATGGCATTTTTATGTAACTTTTAAAAAAAAAAATTGGTACCTTAGCCTTTGAGCAATTCTTTCCCATCACACTTCTCAATTCAGTGAAAAGAATCAAGTCTGCTGGGTGTATGAATAATTTTGGGTTGAAATCAAAATTTGTGGTTTAATGAGACTAAAAAAGTTTAAAAGGTGTAAAACTGGTGTATTGCTAACCCCCCCAACCTTCTAAAGTTATGAATGATTCAAGGCAGTGCAGTTAGGAAACAGGCTGATTTCAGAGAGAGAATATTGACTTTATCGATATAAATGTTGAGAAGTTCTAGTTACAAGAAGTTCCATCATTAAAAAAATTAAAGCATGTTTGTCCTTCTTAATCGTTTTCATCAGCATCGTCCAGCAGAAACTTGCGGATCTGCTCTTTCATTGCAGACCTGCAGAAGATGAAGGTGAGAACTGTTATGTGTACACTAATAAGCAGGCTAAAGGTCTGAGTTCATTAGCAGTGTGAGCAGCTTTTACCTAAACAACCAACAATCATAAACTCATACTGGATTACATTTCCTAATGATGGAAATGAAGCAATAATAAGGCAGCCAAAATACTTGAAAAACAGTTTTGTAAGGTTACGCAGAATGATCAGGTGGATATTCATTTATTTGTTAAAAGGATTATTAATTCAATAAGTGTACTTTATAATAATTACTATATTAGTACTCCAGCTGAAATAATGTTCCACTTGCCAGATCATCAATAAAACTAACCCGGAACTAGAACTTCTGTCTTGGTCTTACTGGATCTCAGTGATCACAATGTACTGGTTAATAGGCTGGAGAATGGTTCAGGTTCTCTGATGCTAAACTGGTTTAGATCCAATTTGGCAGGGATTATTTTTGAGTCAATTGTTAAATATAAATCTGGGGTTTCTCAAGGGTGTGTACCCAAGCCACTCATGCAATCGATATGATTCCACTAACTAAGATTATAAAATGCTATAACATCTTAAACCACATGCATGCTGATGTGGTAGCACACAATGTAGTAGGTGACACAGAGTTTATATCTCTGTATCCATACTCATCTACACTCACTGAATCAGTTTATCAGGTATGAACCATGTAGACCTGAACAGTCAATGTTCCCAGAACCAGAATTAAACCTTTAGTTTCTCTGCTCTGGAACAAACTGTCTGAAACCTGAGATCTGGAGAAACTGTTGATTCCTTTCAATCAGATTCAGGACTGAAAACATTTTTTGCTTCCTGCAGTTTTCGATCAAACAGTTTGATTCCTGGACAGTTTGCCTGATTGCTGATGAGTGACTGAAGTGAGGGATTAAAGTAGGCCAGATAAAACATTTGATCGTCTTGTAGCAAGTGTAAAGGCTGAATGTCTCACCGGTTTTGTCTCCTCTGAGCCTCTGACAGGACATACTGAGGGAGATGAGCGACTGAAGACTGTGAGGAAAACAGAAAAGAAAATGGGCTGGCTGAAACACTTTCTTTGTTTTAAATAGGATTTTTTATACATCAGTAACGGTAAAGACGGATTAAACTAAACTTTTAGCTAGTTATGTAGTGTCTGTGGCTCAGTGGGTAGAGTAATTGTCTTGTAATGAGAAAGTTGTAGTCAATGTGCCCCTGGGCAAGGCACTTAACACTAAGATGCCTACCAGTCTGCACATGACTGAAAATGTGTTGTATGAGTTCAGACCATTTCCTATATAGCCGACTACTTCAACTGGGCTTTAGATGGTGAGAATCAATTGCCCCGATCCCTTAATGTTTTTATTCACCTTCAAATTTTTGTAACTTAACATTTCTTAGTACTTACTGACCCTACCACCTCTACTACCAGGCTTGGCAGGATTTCTGAGGGAAACTTTGGAAAAGTACAATCCCCATTTGGTTCACCAATTAGGGGACAGAGAGTACCAAACAGAACTTCCATCAGTTTCCTAAACTTCATGACTTTCCACTCACCATGTCTCTGACAGTTCGTCTGCAGCTGTAGCACAGCAGGCTCCTCAGCTCAGCTGCCTCATGATCCCTGGAAGACAAAGAGCCCACAAGAGGGCAGCACAGAACTTGTTCTGGTGCTCCTAAAGTGTTGCAAACTGCCTTGTCCAGCCTGTCCTTCAACAACCTGGACAGGCTGAGAGAACAGGACAGAGACAGGGATGCTCTGGTTCTGCATCCCAGGTGTTCCTCCTATCCTGGTGGAAGGATTTGAGTAAATAATCAACTCTTACCTTGAAGACCTACAGCAGTCACTAGCCCCTCCTGCCCCCTCACAGGGCCTTTCAGAGGAGCAACACTGTCCAACAGTAGAAGGTGGTTCTAGTTTCAGTGGAACTGTTGGAAACAGGGACACACAAAGTCATAGGACTGATCTAACTGCTCCCCAGAAAACACAGAACACCAGAAATGACACCTGCTCTACGATCAGTAAGAGCATCTAAGGTGATCCTGATGCAATACCTCACCTGAGCTCAGAGAGAGCTGCTCTGAAATCAGCGTGGCCTGGAGCACTGAAGCCTCTTCTGAAAATCAGGAGAAAACACAAACTTCACTGATTGGCGGCGGAGAGCCAGAGCTCCGTATTGAACCTGGAAACAGCATCAGTCTCAAGTTAAAGTCGAACGTTTCTTATCTTGTCACGTGGCTCTGAAAGCACAGAAATGAGGTGTGTGTAACGTCAAGTCCATGAGTTACGGCCAAGCTCATAATTATACAAACAGACAAATTTAGATGTAAAACAATTTTCATTCGACCAGTGATGACCAGAGCCACCAGTGAAACAGTTCCTATCAGAAACAATGTGAGAGAAGGATCAGTGGATCAGAGGGTCAGAGTGGTTATTCACAGAACCACTCTCTGGATGTCACTGAGCTGGTGGTGCTGGAGAAGAACCACAGAGAAGGTACATCAACAAAGTATTAAGCAAAGGCTGTCAGTACTTGTGGACATGTCGTTACTTCTACTTTTTCATCAAGCTGTTTTGACTTGATTTCTTTCCTCTGGGATGAACATTAAACATCAGACAGCATGGATATCGGTTTGAAAAAGGGACATAGACACGATGTTCAAGCCGAGCCTCAAGTCAGTCAGTGGTTCCATCTGATCCCCAAAATGTCTGAGCATACCACTGCTCTGCAGAGCAACATGTACAAAGTTACATGCTGCTGCTGTGACTCACCAGCAGCAGTGTCCAGGCCACACACACACAGCACACACCGCTCGCCGTCCTCGGCGGCGGAGGAGCATCTGCCTGCCGTCTGCAGCTTCTCCCCGGTCCTGAAAACACGACAGGTTAAAAGGTCAAGCTGCGCAATCAGTCCAGATGTTGCGTTTGCGTTCTCTCAGCAACGAGACGTTTCAGCTGAGCTGTTGGTCATTCTCTCCTCTTCTGCACACACTTCACTGACAAAAGGACAAACTCAGAGCTCCTCCACACCCACGGCTTGTTGTAGTCAGTGATCTCATAACACTGGCTAAGAAAATACTAGTTACAAGACATTTTTCCAATGTTATGAGTGAAATATTAGTCAATTTCAACTTTGCTGAAAAGTTACTTGTAAGTTAGTTTTATTTTATTTGACAATATTTGAACTAGAAACCAGACCAGAAATACTTGATGAGATTTAGTGTTTTTGCAGTGGAGTGATGCTGGACGTCCGTCCAGACTGACCGGTAGATTGTGCTGACAGTGGAGGGGAAGTCAGCCTGCAGCTTGGTGACGAAGCTCTGGGTCAGGCGCTGGATGCTGGCCTTGTCTGGCGTCTGGAGGGAAGAACATGTCTGCCTCAGATAATCGGGACAGAAACAGAGCCGTCCTGTTCTGAAGCAACAAGAGGAGAGCGACGGTGGTCAGACGGTACCTCACCTTTGTGTCCAGGTTTGGAATGACAACGGATGGAACCTTGAACATATGATTGTAGAAAGCTATTTCTTTAGCGGAGTATTCCCTCATGGGTCTCACGACTGTTACATCACCATATCTGCAGTCAGAGAAGCCCTAGAAAAAAAACAAAATCAGATAAGTTCCATCTAAAGTGGTCCGATAGGAGCGCTGGGCGTGCAGTCTGCCCCGGTACGCACCGTGTCCTGGGCCAGCTGGGCTCCTCTGCCCAGTGAGATACTGGTGAGCAGCTTCACGGCCAGTCTGTTGCAGCTGTCTCCCATCATGAGCTTACTGTAGCCTCTGGTCCGAGCCGTGTGCACCAGCAGGTGCTGCCTTTAGGAGGAAAGTCAGTCAGGCCACTGGAGTTTGGGGGAAAACTGATGAGGATGATTGATGCTTCAACAAATGGAGGACAGAGAACGGAACGTGGAGTTGCTGCACGATCCGCACCATCAGCTAATCTGCGCAACAGCTAATAGAAATACATCCAGGGGGTGTTTTTACTGATTTTCTTTCTTTTTGTGTGCCTCTAATTGTAAAAAATAATGAAGGATTTAGACTGTTTTCACACCTGATGGTCCGGTAGACTCAGTTTGATTGGGAGCCAAAATTGTACCATTAATTGTAGCTAACAGTGGTGCACAAAGCCAGCGGCCCCCAAACTCACCACTTCATTTTATTGTGCAGTGATAGATTGTAAATGTTTAGCACATTTTACACAAATGTTCCAAATTTGAAAAACAAAAGATATTTAACTTGCTAACTTGTTTACTGTAAATTCTGTCTGTGTGCAGATGTTACGTTCAAATAGTTACATTCATATGCACCAGTTAAATATCACTCCGCATTTCAAAATGATAATTAATTAGAGCATCATAAGGTTTAAATCAACAGCAGTAATAACACAGACATGATGTCATCTAATTACAAATGACTCTAATAATAGTAGTTATGCAGTGTAGCCTAGCACTAATGAAATATCTGCATTTGACACGTTGCTATGGGGGGCCTCGAATTAAAATCAAATTAGGGCCCCAAAAAGTCTTGGGTCGGTTCTGATCCCAATTGCCTACCGACTTATAATATTTGAATTAAATTATGAGAGTTATTATTTAGTCAGGACAATAACAACATTTTCTAGGAAAATAAGCCATCTTATAACACATAATATTTTAAATAACATAAACATGTTAGACTTTGCTGATATAAATTTTAAGAATAATCTGGAAGAATTCCAGGTGATCCAACCTGAGAGTGTTCAGGAGGTCTTGTTTGGCCGTCAGGGTTTGAGCTGAGCCAATCAGCTGCTGCAGCAGCCGTGTGTGTGACTCCTGAACAGCAGGCGGCGACACACACTCCTGCTCCTCGGCCTTTCCATCGCTGCTGCTGCTGCCGCCGCCACTCTGCAGGAAGAGATCCACAGCTGCTTTGTAGGCGGAGCCTAGTTGGTCTGACGGCGGGGAGGGAGTCAGGACGGATCCAGGGAGGTCCAGAACCTGGAAGGAGGGATGAAAATGCAAAAATTAAAGAGACTTCACAATTCATTTTATTTGTTGTTTCTGTTGTTTTGTTTAGGATATTTAAAATGTCCTCCAGTTCCATTGTTAAATGTTTGTTAGAACTGAAAGTTTATTGATCTTTGAGAATGTGTTCCTGCATTATTAAGCCATTACCATTAAATTACTTGAAAATGGTCTTCAAACAACAATATCATCATTTATTGCAATAACTACCGGGGCAATTTAATGTCCACCAAAATTTGTTATGGTGACAGGCCTATCTGTAACCGTGGAAACAGGTCTGTCCCTGCGCTCATACTGACCTGCTCCAGAGGAAGGATGAAGAAGGGAAAACCGGTTGACCTGAACATATCACACAGCTCAGATGTTGTTTTCTGTCTCATCTCTTTAGGCTGGCCAAGAGCGCCACCCTCTGGAAACACACACACACACACACACACTGAAGAAGATGCATCTAACAGATTTCCTTCAGCCAGAAAGGAAATAACTGGAGTTACAGAAATGATTTTATTTACCATCAATGTAAACGATCCCAGGGACAAAGCGCAGCTTTTTATGAGCGTTCTGACTCACACCCTGAGAGGGAGACACAGCATGACATGAACACCGGTTACACACTTCAGTTTTTCACCTACAGCAGGAAAAATGTTTAAAAGTTTTAAGTGAAGAAATCTCCCAGTGGAACTATATTTTTTTTATCTATATTTAATAATTATTGACTTAAAACAAGCTCCTATGTCTTGCTGAAAAGTTACTGATTTTGACTCATTTCAAGTAGACTCAAATATTTGCAATGAAACTAGATAAAGATTCTTGGTAAGATTTAGTGTTTTTGCAGTGCAGTGACAGGTTCATGTTGAGACTGGAACATTCATGGGGTCAGGCCTTTCGACTGCATTGTCTGATGAACATACAGGAAGATATCTGTTTGCAAACGCCACCTGACGACTTTTTCACTCTGGAACTGGTTTCTGGAAAAAGCTAAAATGCTGGGTTCATGTCGACGCAAACCTGGAATAATAATAATAAAAATAAAACTAATCCAGGCAGAGCCTAAAACTCCTGCGCTGACAGGACAGTGAGAAGAGTGGCTGGACGCTACGATACGACCAGGTTCCACCCAGACAAACCCAGGTCTGTGTGAGGGGAAAGGCTGGTTGACATGTTCACACCTCTTGGACTTGGCTGAGCATTGAGCAGGAAGAAGGACCCCCAGAGACCGCCAGCAGCACCTGCAGACAGAGGAGACGCTCAGAGTTACGACTTCCACTGAACTCACCACTACAGCTGCCAGAACACGTGGAGTTTCCAATGTGTTCTGGAAACTCCATGTTTCCAGTTTGGACGGACTCGGTTCTGCTGGTACCTCCAGATGTGAGAGGAGGCCTTATGGTTTTATGCACGACTGGGGAACATTTTCTATATCTTTCATCATCATCAATGTTGTGGCATACTAATAGAAGCTAAACATAACGTTTAAACTAATTACCATATGTGTGCTATAGTCGGTAGAAAACCTGACTCAGCAGGTCTGACCTCAGCCAGTTTTTAAATAATAACAATAATAATAAAAATAAAAACATCTTCTTGACTAAATAGAAGAACTGGATTTAAAGCCATCCAGAGTCAAGATGAGCAGGATGTACCGGTCAGAGAGTCAGTGACCTCCTCACCTTCTCTCCAGGGAAGATGACCCGGGTCTTACCCAGCATGGCTCTGAACTTGTGAATGAAGCTCTCTCTGAAGCAGTTCCTGGGAAACAAACAGAATGAGAAAAAAAAAAAGGCAGGAAGCACAACAATTTCAAAACTTTTCTCATTGATGCGAGCAATATCTGTCTTATAGATCCCAATGATCAAATCATTTACAGTGATCCAAGCTGCATCACTTACTCTGAGTCTTATATAAACCTCGCTTTCACAGTGCCACGGTGGCTGAGTGATGCTGCTGCGTGCAGTGACTCCTGGTCAGTGTCATGTCCTACCTGCAGTATGCATCTCCTGCTCTGATGACCACAGCCGCCAGCTCCTCTTTGCACTTGACACATCTTTTCGAAGCACTGACAACGGAGAGAAAAACTGTTTGGTTAAATAAGTTGCATCATAAAATGTTTTAGAAACACACTAAAATACCACACAGAGTGGAGCAGATAATACAGCAAATAAATGCTCCGTCTTTTTTTTTTTTAACCATTTGTCTTTCTATTCACTTTGTAATGTCAGTCACAGGTTCTGGAAATCATACGTCAGACAGAGATTAAAGAGGCATGGCGAAAGCAAATGAGGTGGATCAGCAGTCAGTTATCAGACTGAGTCAAACCTAAACAACTTCTGTAAATGCCAGCATTTTCTCTGCTGTGCTCTCCAGGCGCGTGGAGGTTCACACCGCCTACCTGGGTGTACCCACGCGCTCCAGCTGCTCGTGGTACTCTTCTTCCACCTGACACATCGCAGCACGGAGGGACGGGACGCGTTTCCAGCCGTGAAGACCTCCAGGGATCAGAGCAGGTGGTTCTGTTTCAGATGGGAGGTTTACAAACCACCACAACTCCGACAACGTGCTCCTCTTTCTTCTTCTGTTAGTTTTACTCAAGATTGTAAAGCAGCTCGTGGTGCAATACCACCACCTAGTGGACACCTGGGTGAGGCAGGACGTGGGTATAAATAAAGGAGTAGGCTACCTCCATGTGCACCCACTGCTAATACACAACCATGATTTTCATGATATGTGTTTAATGAAAGGATTTAAATCTGTGTCATGTTTGTTCTTTTTCTGCATTAAGTAGTCATTTATTTTGTTAGTGTGTCAATGTAAAGGCAGAGGGATGTTTTCAAGCAAAAATAAAACAGCTTATTTGCCTAACAGGTACAGCCTCATAAATATATTGTTACCCTTTGAACCTTTTTCATTATGTCACATTACAGCAGAGGTAGGAAGTCAACATCTCTTTTCTATTAACTCTTCAACAATTTTTTTTTTTTTTTTTTTTTTTTTTACCAACTTTGCACTGAGAAGAAGCTTGTATGAGGAGCTCAGCATATTCACAGTTCTGCCAGGTACTTGCTAATTGCTGCCGGCTAGTCTAAAGGAACTGAGTGGCTGAGTTGCAGGGTAGAGCTGCTCTGTGAGGTGGAAGCTCAACCCGGGGACTGCAGCTCTGAGGAGGAGATGCACCTCGGAGGAGGGGCAAGATCCAACCACATGTTTTGCATGGCTAAATGGTTGCCATGGAGATTTAAGGTTGTTTTTTTTTCAAACATGCAGAATCAAGTCTACACTCCAAGTATGTTTTTGACAAGGGAATAATATAATATGATATAAACTACAAAAAGAGTACATTTCCCACAGTACTGCCCCATTCAACAACAATTGCAAATATCAGTTTTATCTGGTACTTTGTGATTACAATTTGTGTTGGCTAAAGTTGTAAACAGAGGATAAGGCTCTTAGTTTGGAGCCAGTAATGTAAAACTATTATTTGAGACAGTGGACATATTGGACAAAGGACGGGCTGAGGCTCAGAAGTGACCCCGATGTTTTCTGCCTGGTGTTTCTGCAGCTGGGTGAACTGCTCTGTGGGATTGCAGTTCCTCGGATCCTCCTCCTGCTGCCAGCGGATGATCCGCGGGACTTCATCTCCCAGAGAGCTGAGCGCGCGCAGCGCCACGGCGAAGCCTCGCGAGCAAAGCGCTTCTCTCGAGCCGTCAGCGCCGATCTCACAGCCATCTGGATGCAGGATTCCCTGCGATCCACACGTTTATGGGTCGAGGGTTTTAATTGAGGTCAAGCATCACAGCGTCGTGCTTTCAGTCGCTGCTTCCAATGTTTACTTCTCTGGCATGTCTTCTCCAGCCAGGGGGAAGTACAGCTGAACAAGAGGAGACGTTTCTCTCGTTTGTTTTATTTTATTTTTTAGAAAAAGCCCTAGTAGAGGGACCCTTCCCCCCCCCATCCGCTGGAACGGAATATGCATCAGCTAGTTTGAACTGTTAAGGCTTTGAAGCTTTTGTCGACAACTGCGGCTCCTCTTCGGCTCCATGATGGCGATGTTTCGGAGCTTTGTGTCGGCGAGCGCCCAGTTCCGCCAGCAGCAGCAGCAGCAGCAGCAGCAATCCAGCAGCGGTCCCGGCCCGCTAGCAGCCCCCCCTGAGGGCGTAGAGAGCCAGTTCTCCTGTCCCATCTGCTTAGAGGTTTACCACAAACCCGTCAGCATCGCCAGCTGCGGACACACGTAAAGTACCCCGCTCTTCTTTCACTGTCTGAGGCCGGATGTGGCTCTCCACGGTCACTCGCCGTGTTGTTTGTGGTCCAAACATTTGGTCACGTGGCTTCAACAAGTCCCATACCAGGTTCTGATAGAACCGGGATGAGCGCAGGATGACAAACACTCAGATATAGCAGAGACTCCTGACTGTTAGTACTGAGCAATGAGCTCTGGTTAATAATAATAATAATAAAGTCTGAAACATTAACCTGATAGTTTACCTTTGCAGCCCCAAAATAATAAAAAAACAACTAAAGTGACTCTGATCTCTTTAATTCACATTATGGCTTAATAAAACATCAATTATAATACCAGAAGACACTCAGCTTCTTCTGAGTTTAACTATCAACCAAAACAAAGCCATGATGTGAGCTGGAAAAACCTGCTCAATCACTTTGAAATAAGAAATGACATGTTAGAATTAGGTCTGTCAATAAGCAATAAATCAATTTATCCCATAATAAATTAAAACAAATTCAATCATATTTATTGAATTTTCTCTTTTTCTACCAAAAATTGGATAACAAAAGTCTCCGGTTTGGTGCTTTGGCCTCAACTCAACTATTTTGAAAGACAATTTTGTTTATAGAGACTTCATCATTAATTAATTTATTGTTTCTGTTGCTTTTTAAAATTATTTTGGTCATTCAAAATGTCTCCCAGCTCCAGTGCGAAATGTTCATCGTAAGTTTATTGATCTTCGAGAATGTGGCCTTGCATAATGAAACACATACACCATAACAATACTTTAAAAAGGATCTCAAAACAACAATAGTTTATCGCAGTAACTTCTCAGACAATTTATCGCCCAGCAAAATGTGTTATTGTGACAGGCCTGTTTGGTCACCACTTCTGATTAAAAATAAGTTATTCTGCCATCACTTCAGTAAATTGGCTGCTCATTGTGGTTGCTATTAATTGGTGATATTAGTAGCATCGTTATTGTCTGCTTTATTCCAGAGCTGATTTTAACTCAGGATTCTGGAGGAGTTTACTTTCAATAGTGTGATAAGATTTTGATCATCTTTTTATTTAGCATCAGAATACTCTGTCAGAATACAAATGTCTTTTTTTGTGATTTTTTTTTAAAAGAAAGAAAGCATAACGAAGTTTAAAAATAGTAACTCTCGAAGGAAAGTCAAATACATAAATAAAATAATAATGAATAAGTATATCTCAATAAATATAAATATATAGTTTTGCTCCTCTTCATCGTATCTACACATGGTAACATTGACCTTTTACAAATATTAGCTGTAACACCATAATATAATTGTTTTTTTGCTCATTTAATTTTTATTTTGTCTGATATTCTCATCCTTCTTGTGTTATTGCTGTTGTTGTTGTTTTTATTATTATCACCATTTTCCTCCTTTTGATTAAATAATCCTAATTTAATTCATATTCATCTTTGCTAGTATTAATTCTATGTTTCTGTTACTATGATTTGTGTCTGTGGAGCAAGGAAAGATATAGAGAAAACCTCTTCATTCATATATGATGCATTCTATTTGAATTATTATAAAGTATCCTGTTTTAACATGCCTTATGGTATGCATTGCCATAGTATTTCTATACCAAATATGGCATTGTACCTGCAGTAATACAAAAACGTTAGACACAATGAACCAAATCACCTAAAAATGTCTCCTGCATTCATGTTGCCACAAATATAGCTTCGTGTTTTATGTGTCAGTATTCATCTTTTTATATTTTTCCGGCTCGCTCAGAATAATTCTGCCTTCATAAAGATGAGAGAAGCTCCTCGATGGGACTGGATATTCAGAACCGTGGCTGTAGTTTCGGGTTTCCTTCATCTTATAATCTTCAAATTGCTTGTTGGGGGGGGAAAAAAATGATGCTGCCACGGAAATTTATTTATAATGTATTTTTGTCTCTGAATTTGTGAATATTTTATAATGAAACCATTAGTCACAGAACACAAGACGTTTTTTGCATTAAGCTGTGCTGCTGCAGGATTGAAGTGTGATACAGATGATTTTATAACCTCTGTATTACAGTTCTTTCTATGTATGAAGCAGAGATTTGTCCTTGATATCGCTGTCAATGTTGAACTTTGACCTTCCATCTGTACTTTCCTATTATTTGTGAGGATGGACATTAGCCACATTTTACATGGAATGTGGCAATCTTTTATAAGATCAGTAAATGGATGACAAACTCTCTTTAAATAAAAAGGTTAATATGGAAGTATGAGAATGTTTTTATTTAGAATG
Source organism: Poeciliopsis paucimaculata (assembly GCA_903067055.1). NCBI lineage: Eukaryota > Metazoa > Chordata > Actinopteri > Cyprinodontiformes > Poeciliidae > Poeciliopsis > Poeciliopsis paucimaculata. The sequence goes on along the minus strand of CAEGAD010042301.1, from coordinate 6,732 downwards.
TCACAGAAAAAAATATTCCTGGAACTGAATCTGAGTTCAGTGGTTCTCTTCTTCTCTCTTTTGTTTCTTTAATAACTCTGCTTATTAGAGTTTGTTGTTCTGATCTCTACAGGCAGAAATAAATCAACAGGAGTCAAGTCAAGCAAATCGAAGAATTAAACAGGAATCTTAAGACAGTTTAATTCTAGCATTTACTAAATGTGCGGAAAATGGCATAAAAATAAATCTCAATGCAAATTTCTCTGAGATAATCAGTAAAATCGTTATATTTCAATAGGACTGAATCCAGTGTGCTACACAGTAGCTCTGGCCGATGTCTGATGTCTCTCGTCTTTGTCTTTCAGGTTCTGTGGGGAATGTCTGCAGCCATGTCTTCAGGTGGCCTCGCCCCTCTGCCCTCTCTGTCGTGTGCCCTTTGACCCCAAAAAAGTGGAGCGCTCCTCCAATGTGGAGAAACAGTTGGCCTCCTACAAAGCCCCCTGCAGGGGCTGCAGCAAAAAGGTCCAGAATAACTCCTCCATGTTAAAGAAGTCATCTCATTGGCCCTTAGATCACTGTATATCTTCCCATTAATTACTGATGATGTTTTGTTAACCATCTTCTCTGACTGACATGGAGCTGATCTGATCATTTCAATATTGGCTCTGTTGACAGGTGTCTCTGGTGAAGATGAGGTCCCACATTTCCTCGTGTTCCAAAGTACAAGAGCAGATAGCCAACTGTCCCAAGTTTGTCCCTGTGGTCCCCACATCCCAACCTATACCGAGGTACACACGTGTTCTCACACAGTTTTATGTTTCATTTGATGGTTCAAGAAGCATCTGTTTTTCTAAGGAATGATTTGAGGTTTTTTTTTGTATCTTTCGGCATGTAGCAATATTCCAAACCGGTCGACGTTTGTATGTCCGTTCTGTGGGGCCAGAAACTTGGACCAGCAGGAACTAGTGAAGCACTGCATGGAAAACCACCGCAATGATCCCAACAAAGTGGTGAGGAGATACTCTAGATGGAATTTGATTGGCTGTTTGGGGTTAGACGCCAAATCCCCCCAAAAAAGAATAATTCTTCTAATCTGTTAGGAATGTTGGACATTAAACGGTGTTGGACGACTCGTTCCAACCAAATGACGCTGTGCTGCTGTGAACTTTATATCAGCTGGTCCAGTAGCCTGACCGGCTCATGTTTCTGTTCCTACAGGTGTGCCCAGTGTGTTCAGCCATGCCATGGGGAGACCCCACCTATAAGAGCTCCAACTTTCTGCAGCATCTTCTTCACAGACATAAGTTCTCATACGACACCTTTGTTGTACGTCCAGTTCTATATAATTATAATCCTACCTGATGTAATATTTATTTTTGGTTGCTGCATATTTTTCTAAACTCAGTTTTATGGGTATACTGTGGCACTGCCACATGTTTCTACAGGAGTCTAGTCATAAAGCAAATAGAGGAATTAAACAGGAATCTTAAGACAGTTTAAGATTCTGCATGTTTTAGGTCCGTTCTGCAGCACTCTTGATGACATGCAGAGGAGGTCATGCAGTCATTTGATTCTGGTGTCCTGGAACAGAGACACGTCTAAAATATGCAGGGCAGTGGCTCCAGAGGACTGGAATGTAAAAACACTGCAGTAGACTATGAGTAGATTATAGAAAACCACATAATTGGTGATGAAATTAGTTACAGTTAAGGTCATAATTATTATCTCCCCTGAAGAAATCTTACACAATTTGTAATATTTCTATGGAAAACACCACAAAAAACTCTTTAATACTTGTACTGCTTACATTTATGGTTTTCAAAAGATTTCTTTGGCTGAACATCTTCTATTCTGCATCTCCCAACTTCACTGAGTCCCTGAGATTTTTCTGTGGTTCTGACTTAGTATTGGTTGGTCCAATTAGAGCGGCCAAGCAAATGCTTTATATGGTGACAAATCATGACACACTACAGTGAGTCATAATCACTTACAAGATGTTAACAGTAGGTTTGGGTATCTTTATTACTTATTGTGAAAAAATTTCTCATCATGATTGGAATTTTGATTTGTCGTTGTCTTGATAAATTACAATTATTGATGTTAAATAAAAAACAAAACAAAAATGTACTTTTTTTTTTCTCTACGGTATATCAATAAATATCAGTAAGTTCTAAAATATGATTAAATTCAATTACTGTGTGTAATTTAGTGATATAAATCTCACTTTTATCAGTAAGCAGTCTCCTGATGAAGCATATTTCAAAGGGGAATGTTTTTCAAGAACAGCATTTTTGTTTGTGGCATTATGAAGGCTGTGCCAAAAATGAATGTAAGAGAGACATAATAGTTTTTTTTAATTATCATAATTGTTATCATTATCACAACAGGACCACAAAGTATCTGGATAAAATTCAAAGTTCATATCGCCCCTGGTAGTTTACAGACTTGATCTGTCCTTATTACATTCAAACATGTTCATCCAGTTGTTGCTTTTAGATCATTATATATGATGTATAAAATGATTTTGATACATCATAAATCATTCCAGATTTATGATGTATAATAATTCCAGACTGCATCAAAAATCACCACTGAACATGAGATTTATGCTCATGATGACTGGATGTGAACTTCTGACTGGAGCTTCCCCACCAGACAGTCACTTGCCAGCTGTGTTTCCACTATAAATGTGCACAAATCTTTGTTGATATTCTGCTAATTAAAAAATAAAAAAACACACACAATTTGGCAATTTTGAAGTTTCTGTCTTTGTGGGAGTTATTGGCAGAAATCCACAGTCTGTTAGTTTTAGGAATGACACAAAGTGTTTGATGTTGAGCAGCAGCTGACGGCTGTTGTGTCTGTTTCCTTCGTCAGGATTACAGCATTGATGAAGAGGCAGCGCTTCAGGCGGCTCTGGCACTGTCACTGGCTGAAAACTGACATCAGACCCCGCTGTGTCCTCTCCTCTGCTGTTCTTCCACGGGTCAGAACCTCTCAGACGTCACATGGAGGCACCTGACTCGACTGTATGATAAAATTGCAGCCAACTTTAAATAATAACCTCACTTCTTTCTCCTGGTGTAGCAGAGCACTTTCATTTTATTCCAAAACAAAAGCAGCGTGACCAATCCTCACTGCGCCGTATGGATTTAAAGTTTTTGAGGGCAGGCTGGACCATAGATGCGGAGTGGATCCAATTCCCACTTGGGAAAAACTCAGACACCTTGACCTTTGCAATTCCCCTCATCTACAGTTTGGAAGCAGTTCATCAGATCCCGTTTGGGCCTCTGCAGCATGAAGGGCTACCTCCTCGGAAAAACCTGCTGCTGACTCTTAAGGCCTCCTCTGTGGTCCAGCTCCCAGACCACATGCACCGATCCACCAAGGTAGACACTGTAAGTAAGCTGGCCTCAGTTGCTGCTCCTGCACTGACCTGGACGGAACCTTTGGCTGCTCATCAGCAGGATCTAACGAGCATCTGCACAAATCCACGCATCTCCTCAGAGACCAAACCCTGTAGTTGATTCTTCAGCAGCATTGTCAGGCTGCAGTGGATCATTCACACAAAAACTGGACTTTTTACATGGCTCGGAAGTGAGAGTATTCCAGTAGACCTGCATTTGATCCCATCCATGTTGCTGTTCACAACATGTTTTATGGTCATGATCAGTGGCCATAATGGTAGTTTTACAGTTTTGATGATGAGGCAGTCAGTTACACATTTCTTCTGTTTTTGCTTTTTTTGTCCCAGTTAAAAGTTTCAGATCATTATAAAAATATGTTGGACACAGATGATCTGAGTAAATTCGAAAAGCTGTTTAAAATGTTGATTTCAATCATAAAGGAAAGGAGTTCCTTTATGATTGAACCTGGACCCCATGTGGAGAAGTAATGACTCCAGCATACTGGGTTTTATTTAGTACTTACAATACAATTACACGAGAGACTAAAAAAGGTACAAAACGTCCCGAAGTGCATCAAAGAAAAAAATCTTAATAACATCAAAAAAATATCAGAAACAAATTTTGTAAAGGATTTAAAAGTCGTTTCAGATTAAGTAATCCTGGGTTAGCTGGTCCATTTTCTGTAATCTAGGCGGATTTAATAGTCAATAAGGATCACAACATCCAACCCGGGAAGAGTCACTGGTTTAACAAGGTTTAGCAATCCAGACTGGTTTGAAGTGGTTGTTCAGATTGTACAGATACAAACTATACAAACTCCAAACAGATGTCAATCCCGTGTATGTTTAAAAACCAATTAACTTTACAAACTTCTAAAATAGCACATTATATTGTCTACATTAGGGTAATGGCACAGTGCCATCAGGTTCTCCATCACCAACATCTTTGGCGCAAACATTTCAGTTTCCCACAACAAGAGCGCCCCCTGGAGTCAGAATGCCAACAAGAACGTTGAGGCTTGCCAAGCAGCAGACACTTTAAATATCCAATGCGGCTGCTGGGGGATGTAGTGATGCTGAGCCGGCCAATGAAAATCCTTTATTTGCACTTCCTACAGGTTATGCCTGTAAGAAGTGCATCCTAACTTCTGTGCGACCTTAATTTATGAACATGTTATTGTAGTTTTCTTTTTTATATATACATTTGGTCACAAAGCTAATGGTAGTTAGCGCCAAAAATAAATAGCAAATCTTGCTGTTTTGTTGAATTGTAACAGGTGTGGCATCATTCCCAACTCGTGTCATGAGAAAAGTTTCTGCAGGTTTAGAGAACGTGGTAAATACAGAAAAACACAGCACACTTCCAGTCTGAATATGTAGAGATAATGTCAGCTGTTGTTTGTCAGAACAGACAGTTTTACTATACTTACCAAACTTCATAACTCAATTTCATGCACAGCTGCAGTTTAACTAGTAGGTGTCAGTCTTTTCCCAGCCATACAGACGCTGTACTGAATATGAGCTACACATAAATCTTGTAAATCCTAATCCACACAATAACCTGATGTGGATAAGTTAAAAGATGGAGATGTTGGTATCGATGGACAGATGGGTGCTGCTTGTATTCTAAGTATTTCAGTTTACATTTCTTATTTTGGTCACATTAATATGTACCTTTGTGGGGTTGGTTGTCACCTGCAGGGTGGATGTTTGTAAAGCTGCTGCTGAGGGTTGTAGAACCTTTAGATTTTGGAAAAAATTATGTATTTTGTATTTTTTTTTGTTTTGTTTTTGTTGTTTCACTTCATGTGGGTGATGATTGATTCTCCATATGTGTCTTTATGACAAAATAAGGACATAATCCTGTCAGAAATCTGCCAATAATTAACAGTTGACCAAGAAAGGGCATTACGTTTGATATAAAAACGTCCTTCACATTCGAAGCAATACCACTGTTATGTAGAGACAGAAGAAAAATAGGAGTCTCACAAGAACCTGAGCGCTGTTGGACTTTTCATTGTTACTGTTTGTTTTATGTTTTGAGAATAAGCCCCCAAACTGAAACTGTTCTTAGTTTTTTTTTTTTTGTTTGTTTTGGTACTATGTTACCATGAGAAACAGATTATGTATCATATGAGTCCTCCCTGATCTGATTTCAACATACGTTTTGTCATAGCTATGCTGTCTGTTAAATTTATGTGTCTATACTGAGAACACAATGTATTGCTTACGAGTCTTAAAAAAAAATTCTGGAAATTAATTTGGTCCACTTTTATTCTTTTGAATAAAGCTATTTTACAATCCAGTTATTTTATGTGTATCTCATCCAGTTCAATTCCATTCTACCTTAAAATATTTTCACTAACTCCATGAGTTTAGCTGGATGGCAGAAACCAGTGGAAGCTTCAGAAATGGTGGGACCGGGTGACAAAAAACCCCAAAAAAACGTTCCCTCCCACGAAGAATCTGACGAGAGAGAGTGGCAATAAATGCTGGCAATTATGATTACAGATATGCAAAACAGATCAGACGTCTGATCAGCAGAATTTGTTGGGAAACCAAAATTTGAGGATGGATACAATTGAGATGAATCTTATTAGAGGAACAGATCACTGACTTCCAGGAGACAGAAAGCAACCTAACATAATGACTAAAAATACCCAAGCAAAAAGGTGACAAACTCAGCAACAGGAAGAAAGTTTAAAAATGCACAAAAGAAAGTGAGCAGCCACAATACAAGAGGGACTAGAATTCAAAACAAAACTGGAACCAGCACATGAAAATCCAAAAGTACACAAAACCATAAAATGATCATAAATTACGAAGCCAGAGTTCACAAGACGCCCAAACCATATTTATCACACTATGCACAAGCCATATTATATCTATTAAATCTTCCCCCAGGTTGTCAGAACTGCTTAATCATCATTTCATACTTCTTCTACAATCAATACAAAATTGTTTGGAACAGTGGTTAAATTTACCACTTTCATTTGCTGGCAGAGCAGTAACTATAAGAATGAAAATATACTTCCTCAAATGAACAAACTATTTTCCATGTTACTATATAAATATATATATCTATATCTATATATAGATCTACATATATATATATATTTATATTTATACATATAAATATATATATTCTCCATCACCTTCCTGTGGGACTTCCAGATCCAGACAGACAGGATGGTAAAGTCGAACCAACCAGACATTGTCATAGTGGATAAACAACAGAGGAAAGCCGTTGTGGTGGATGTAGCAATACCAAGTGACTGCAACATCAGGAAAAAGGAGCATGAGAAAATGGAGAAATACCAGGGCCTCAGGGAGGAACTAGAGAGGGC